>JAIFGZ020000561.1:0-296947 GCA_019925245.2 Oryza australiensis
CGGTGGTGGAGAGAAGGGAGGTGAAGGTGTTAGTGATATGCCCTAGAGGCAACATGGAGATGTTGGATATCACGTCAATGTTTATGTATAAATGAATAAAGTGTTATTCAGTTCCATGAAATAGACATCTTGTATTGATCAATAAGTACGTGACTTATTTATGAGACTCTTTATGTATGAATCTATTTCTAAACGATCCCTCGATCATATGTCATATTGTTGGAACAAATATGATTCTAAGATCGGCATGTTTATTGATTGATGATCATGTCTCATAGATCATGGGTATGGAGATACCAAATCAATAAACATGGACATATGTGTTGGAGAACACATTGTTGGATAGACCCACCATGAGACACTACAGAATTAATGTGCCATTAGTTGGTCTCAAGTAGTATTGGTACAAAGTCCTTAGACCGAGATCACCATGGATTCCAACATGTGTAGTAGCCTACTTTGGGACTACCAAACGCTATTCCGTAATCGGGTAGTTATAAAGGTAGTTTTCGGGTTTGCTATGAAACATGGAGTGGGATGTGAGTGATCAAGATGGAATTTGCCCCTCCTTTGGAGAGATATCTCTGGCCCCTCGAGGTAATGGATTATGGAAATGCATGGCCATGCTAAGTTGATTGAGGAGTCAATCAATGTACGATAATCCAATACGGTTCGAGTGAATGGTTAAGCTATTGAAGGGATGGCACACATCTTGCCTATAGCTTAACCGGTATCGTGAGGCAAAGGGATTTGTGTACACATTACAGGTTCGAGCCGATATTATTCTTGTATACTATGGTGTCAATATGTGTTGCTAGGCGCCGCTATTGACAAGTCGGCTGAGTTAGACTCGAGCCGACGATCGGCTAAGTTAGACTATAGCCGAAACCGAGTATACCGAACCTACTGTGGTCGCACGCTTAAGGGGATAGAATAGATATTCGAGTTGGACTCGGATACGGCTCGATCGGATAGGGATCTGATCGGATAGAGTCCTATGGGCTTACGACGTGTGGGGCGGCTAACTCTATGAGATACGGATGAGATCCGATTCAAAATAGAGTCCTAATCGGCCACTAGTCCCGCCGGCCAACTCTATATAAAGGAGGGAGGGGTGGAGAGTCTGACACGTCAATTGCATCGCATGCAATGTAAGTCACCGAGATCAATCTCCACGGAAACCCTCCCCACTTTCGAGCCAAACCCTAGCCTTGCATCGCGTGCTAGCACACGGGTGTACGGCGTTCGTCCCCGGACGTGTGGATACCGGCAGAGGCGCCGCTACGTTGCGCGCTCTTGATCGATCGCGGGGCGCACGGAGCGAGGCGTGAGAACACGGCCGACGACTCGAATCGGCTGATTGGCGAATCGGCTATCTCCGGGAATCGGCTACACCGTTCCGGATCGGATTGCCCCGATTGGCTATTCCGCTGCACTCTACTCCAATCGTAACGATCTATCGGCCCTTACTTGCAAGTGTTCCCTGGTTTGCGCGGTAGAATTTTTGTTTTCGGCTAGCGTAGCTTCCGCGTAACCCTTCAGTGGTATCAGAGCTAATCTTGCTTAGTTCGGGTTTTAGATTGGATCTGGAACAAGTTTTGCACACGGGTTGATTAGATCAATCGGTTTTATGGGATCGTTGAGGAGAGTTAATGGTAATTGCGTTCCTTGATAGTGTATCGGAACGGCGTAATGTGATTACGTCGAAGCAATTTCCATATAACTCGGTTTGAGTTGGGTTCGAGATAGCGTTCCTTGATAGTGTATCGGAACGGTATAATGTGATTATGCCGAAGCTATCTCGTAGTCCGATCTTGTTAGCTGCCTCGCGCCTACGCAAACCATCTCCCTTGATAGTGTATCGGGACGGCATAATATGATTATGCCGACATGGTTTCCGTAAGCGAATTCATAGATTGGATCTATGAATTTCGTGTGGTGTTTCGGCGCTGCCCGGAAGCCCGCGAGGGCGGCTTCCCGACCTCCCGCCCGCGAGGGACCGCCGTGTGCGTACCCCCTTATAGGTCGTCTCGGTGCCGTATCTCGCGATAAGTAGAAAACGTTTCTACGCCTAACTTGTTTTTGCAGAGAATGCTTTGAGATGGTATGGCCCTATTGTATGTATGAGATGCATGTGATGCATGTAATATTCTTTCATATGTGCAATCCCCGTAATATTCTTTCATACGTGCAATGCTTGTAATATTCTTTCACGACGACTGCGAGTCGATGTAATCTTCAATTAGAGCTTCTATAGTAGTAGCTTAGTTTGAAGAAATCAAGCATTCGGCACTCTAAAGAACGTGATGAAGATGGAGATCCTCGTACACCGGCATGGAGATGGAGATCACCATGTGAAGGGGGCCATACTATTTCATGCTATTCTACCTGCTTTCATATATGTGATATGTTTGTTTGATAGGATAGCATCCCTCACAAAATTAAGTAGTAATGATGCCCTTCCAAATGTTGCACCCGTCACCGTTATGCTCGTCAATGGTGGGTCTCGCCAAAGCGAGTGCCATTCTCTATCATAGCCAAAGCGAGTGCCATTCTCTATCATAACACGAGGGGGTATATGTCGGACATATACAAGCAGAGCATTTGGTTTACTTAACAAGGCTATCAAAACAGTTTTGGGCCTTGGGGCATAGGTTGGGGCCGGGCATGGAGATGCCACACCAACAACAAGAGTCACATAGAGATGTGATTAGCAAGGAGTTGCTTATCGATGTTACTAATTTTCTAGCAGTGATGCCAAAGCTCACTAGAAAATTAACTAACATGTGGATCTTGACCCAATACGTAACCTAGAGGGAAGGTGGAAAATACGTAATGGGAGTCTTATGTTAAATTGTTTAACAAAAGACATAACATAAACATTGTGCTAAACTTTGTTTTTCTCGTTGTAGAATAAATGGCGGCTAATACTACACCCAGTACCTTTAATTTGCGATCTATTCTCGAAAAGGAAAAATTAAATGGAACAAACTTTATGGATTGGTATCGCAACTTGAGAATTGTTCTTAAGCAAGAGCGTAAGGAGTACGTTCTTGAAGTACCCTATCCCGAGGATTTGCCAAATAATGCCACCGCAACCGCACGGAGAGCTTATGAGAAGCACACTAATGATGCCCTAGATATAAGTCGTGTCATGCTTGCTACAATGTCCCCCGAGCTTCGTAAGCAATATGAGAGCAAGCGATGCTCACACTATTATTCGTGGATCTGCGTGGCATGTTTGAGAACCAAGCTCGGGCCGAGAGGTTCAACACCTCAAAGTCCTTGTTTGCGTGCGAGCTTGTTGAGGGGAATCCCGTCATCCGCATGTGATAAAGATGATTGGCTATATCGAGAGTCCGGAAAACTAGGTTTTCCCTTAGCCAAGAGTTGGCTACCGATGTGATTCTCCGCCGCTCCCTCCGAGCTTCGAGCCATTCATATTAAACTATCACATGAACAATATGGATAGAACCTTGGCTGAATTGCATGGGATGCTAAAGACAATGAGGAGAGTATCCGAAAAACGGTCATCATGTGATGATGATGCGAAGGCAAAGCGCAAACCACTGTCAAGAAACTTTGCACCAAGAGGAAGTTAACTCCCGATGAGATCGCGAGTGCCTCCAATGCAAAGAAGGGCAAGAAGGGCTCGGCGGCATCGATGCCGTTTGCTTCTCGCAAGGAGACAAAGCACCGGAAAAGGAACCGCAAGAAGTACATGGAGGATCTCAAGAAGAAGCAAAGTACGACTTCGCTTCGTGTATTAATGTTATAGACATTAATCTCGCTACTTCACCTACGACTCTTGGGTATTTGATACCGGATCGTAGCTCATATTTGCAAATCGTTGCTGGAATGAGAAGAAGTAGAGGATTGAGAAGGGGCGAGGTGAACTCGCGCGTCGGCAATGGAGCAAGCGTTGCTACGTTGCGCTTGTCGGCACAGCACCACTTCATCTACCTTCGGGATTAGTTTTGGAATTGAAAAATTGTTATTGTGTTCCAACACTATGTCAAAACGTTATTTCCGCTTCATGTTTGCAAGCGGAAGGATATGATTTTAGATCAATGGACAATGGTTGTTCAATATATCTTAGAGATATGTTCTATTTTCATGCTCCATTGATGAATGGATTATACGTTTTGAATCTTGAAGCGTCTCCCATCTATAACATTAATACGTAAAGGCAACTCTCTAATGATATAAACCCCACGTTTATCCGGCATTGTCGCTTAGGCCATATAAATAAGAAACGCATGGAGAAGCTCCATAAGGATGGATTGCTTCACTCTTTTGATTTTGAATCATTTGAGACATGTGAGTCTTGTTTACTTGGTAAGATGACAAAGGCACCTTTCACGGGACATAGTGAGAGAGCAAGTGACTTATTGGCACTCGTACATACCGATGTATGTGGACCAATGAGCTCAACGGCCGAGGTGGTTATCAATACTTCATTACCTTTACCGATGACTTTAGTAGATATGGTTATATCTACTTAATGAGGCATAAGTCCGAATCCTTTGAAAAGTTCAAAGAATTCCATAATGAAGTACAGAATCATTTAGGGAAAACAATCAAGTTTCTACGATCGATCGTGGAGGGGAATACTTGAGCCAAGAGTTTGGTAATCATCGAAAGATTGTGGAATTGTTCCACAGCTTGACTCCTCCAGAACTCCGCAATGGAACGGAGTGTCCGAACGGAGAAATCGCACCTTGTTGGACATGGTGCGGTCGATGATGAGCCAAAGTGATCTTCCGTTATCCTTCGGGATATGCTCTTGAAACAGCTGCGCTCACACTAAATAGAGTTCCATCTAAGTCGGTTGAAAAGACACCATATGAGATATGGACAGGGCAACCCTCTAGTTTGTCTTTTCTCAAAATTTGGGGATGCGAAGCTTATGTAAAACGTTTACGTCGACAAGCTCACACCCAAATCGACAAGTGCTTCTTTATGGGATATCCTAAGGAAACTAAGGGATATTACTTTTATAATCGGGAACAAGGCAAAGTGTTTGTCGCCCGACACGGTGTCTTCTTGGAGAAAGAGTTTCTTTCAAGAAGGGTTAGTGGGAGCAGTGGTGCATCTTGAAGAAGTTCAAGAAACACCAGAAAATGTTTCACGACCACGTAACCACAACGGAGGTGCAAAGTGTTGCGCCACCGGTTGTAGATACACCAGCCCACGGAGGTCCGAAGATCACGTCGGTGCACCTGCAGTGTACACAAAAGGAACAATGTGATATATTGTTGTTGGACAACGATGAACCTATGACCTATGAGGAAGCGATGGTGGGACCCGATTCCAACAAGTGGCTTGGAGCCATGAAATCCGAAATAGAATCCATGTACGGCAATCAAGTTTGGAACTTGGTTGATCCACTGATGGTGTCAAAACCATTGAGTGTAAATGGGTTTTTAAGAAAAGGCCGATATGGATGGAAATGTTCACATCTATAAGGCGCGATTGGTGGCGAAAGGTTTTAAACGAGATTCAAGGAGTTGATTATGATGAAACCTTCTCGCCCGTCGCAATGCTTAAATCTATTCGGATTATCCTAGCGATTGCTGCATATTTCGATTATGAGATATGGCAGATGGATGTCAAAACGGCTTTCCTAAATGGAAACCTAAGCGAGGATGTATACATGATACAACCTCGGGGTTTTGTCGATCCAGAATCGCGGAAAGATATGCAAGCTACGAAATCCATTTATGGATTGAAGCAAGCATCTCGGAGTTGGAATATTCGTTTTGATGAAGTAATCAAAGGGTTTGGTTTCATCAAAAATGAAGAAGAGGCCTGTGTTTACAAAAAGGTTAGTGGGAGCGCAATTGTATTTCTAATCTTATATGTGGATGACATATTACCGATTGGAAATGATATCCCTATGCTAGAATCCGTCAAGTCTTCATTGAAAAATAGTTTTTCCATGAAAGACTTAGGGAGGCAAGATACATATTAGGCATTCGGATCTATAGAGATAGATCCAAGAGGCTAATTGGATTAAGCCAAAGTACATACATTGACAAGGTGTTGAAAAGGTTCAACATGCATGATTCCAAGAAAGGTTTCTTGCCCATGTCACATGGCATTAATCTTAGCAAGAATCGTGCCCTCGGACACATGATGAGCGGAATAAGATGGGTATGGTTCCATATGCTTCGGCAATTGGATCCATCATGTATGCCATGCTTTGTACACGCCCGCATGTCTCGTACGCTTTGAGTGCTACGAGCGAGATACCGTCGATCTAGGTGAAGGTCACTGGATGCCGTAAAGAATATCCTTAAGTATTTGAGAAGAACTAAGGATATGTTCCTAGTCTATGGAGGTGAAGAAGAGCTCGTTGTAAGTGGTTACACCGATGCTAGCTTCCAAAGCAGAGACAAGGATGATTATAGATCGCAACTGGGTTCGTGTTCTCGCCCGAACGGAGGCGCATCACGGAAGAGTTCCAAGCGGGATACCGTTGCTGATTCTACAACGGAGGCCGAGTACATTTCGCTTCGGAAGCCGCAAAGGAGGCGTTTGGATCAAGAAATTCGTTTCGAGCTTGGTGTGATGACTAGTACGACTGGTCCAATGTCTCTCTATTGTGATAATAGTGGAGCCATTGCGCAAGCCAAGGAGCCGAGGTCACATCGAAGTCCAAACACATACTTCGGCGATATCATCTCATCCGCGAGATAGTGGACAGAGGTGATGTCAAGATATGCAAAGTGCACACGGATCTCAACATAGCCGATCCGCCGACAAAACCTCTCCTCACCGAAGCATGAGGCGCACACAAGAGCAATGGGTATTAGATACTTACATGATTGACTCTAGTGCAAGTGGGAGATTGTTAGTGATATGCCCTAGAGGCAACATGGAGATGTTGGATATCACGTCAATGTTTATGTATAAATGAATAAAGTGTTATTCAGTTCCATGAAATAGACATCTTGTATTGATCAATAAGTACGTGACTTATTTATGAGACTCTTTATGTATGAATCTATTTCTAAACGATCCTCGATCATATGTCATATTGTTGGAACAAATATGATTCTAAGATCGGCATGTTTATTGATTGATGATCATGTCTCATAGATCATGGGTATGGAGATACCAAATCAATAAACATGGACATATGTGTTGGAGAACACATTGTTGGATAGACCCACCATGAGACACTACAGAATTAATGTGCCATTAGTTGGTCTCGGTAGTATTGGTACAAAGTCCTTAGACCCGAGATCACCATGGATTCCAACATGTGTAGTAGCCTACTTTGGGACTACCAAACGCTATTCCGTGATCGGGTAGTTATAAAGGTAGTTTTCGGGTTTGCTATGAAACATGGAGTGGGATGTGAGTGATCAAGATGGAATTTGCCCCTCCTTTGGAGAGATATCTCGGGCCCCTCGAGGTAATGGATTATGGAAATGCATGGCCATGCTAAGTTGATTGAGGAGTCAATCAACAGCATGATAATCCAATACGGTTCGAGTGAATGGTTAAGCTATTGAAGGGATGGCACACATCTTGCCTATAGCTTAACTAGTATCGTGAGGCAAAGGGATTTGTGTACACATTACAGGTTCGAGCCGATATTATTCTTGTATACTATGGTGTCAATATGTGCTGCTAGGCGCCGCTATTGAGGTCGGCTGAGTTAGACTTGAGCCGACGATCGGCTAAGTTAGACTATAGCCGAAACCGAGTATACCTGAACCTACGTGGTCGCACGCTTAAGGGGATAGAATAGATATTCGAGTTGGACTCGGATACGGCTCGATCGGATAGGGATCCGATCGGATAGAGTCCTATGGGCTTACGACGTGTGGGCGGCCAACTCTATGAGATACGGATGAGATCCGATTCAAAATAGAGTCCTAATCGGCCACTAGTCCCGTCGGCCAACTCTATATAAAGGAGGGAGGGTGGAGAGCCGTGACACGTCAATTGCATCGCATGCAACAAAAGTCACCGAGATCAATCTCCACGGAAACCCTCCCCACTTTCGAGCCAAACCCTAGCCTTGCATCGCGTGCTAGCACACGGGTGTACGGCGTTCGTCCCCGGACGTGTGGATACCGGTAGAGGCGCTGCTACGTTGCGCGCTCTTGATCGCTGCGATCGGGCGCATCGGAGCGAGGCGTGAGAACGCGGCCGGACGACTCGAATCGGCTAATTGGCGAATCGGCCGTCTCCGGGAATCGGCTACACTGTTCCGGATCGGATTGCCCGATTGGCTATTCCGCTGCACTCTACTCCAATCGGTAACGATCTATCGGCCCTTACTTGCAAGTGTTCCTGGTTTGCGCGGTAGAATTTTTGTTTTCGGCTAGCGTAGCTTCCGCGTAACCCTTCAGAAGGAGCAAGGGCGCTGGGAAGATGAGAGGCGATGGCTGTGAGAGGCGATGGTTGTGGAAAGTGTAAAAACTGATCCCCCTCTTGTGGATCTGTTTTTATAAGCAACGACGGCTCCCTCGAGTTCTACGGCATTAATTTCGCCCCACTACCCCACGACGCGCCTCCTCGGCTCCGCGCCCTTCGTTTTTCGCATCCCCTTGGTTCCCGCGCCACCTGGGTTTCGCGCCGCCTCGGGGTTTCATCCCCACCAGCGCACTACGCAGACGGAGAGAGCTAGGCGGTTTGATGGGCCCCCACGTGCGTGGCCAAATAACACGCCCCCCGTCTAGAAAAGGCCTAGCCAAGCACAGCGTCAGTTGTCGCGTACCGGCCTCCTATTACGGCGAGGCACATCTAGTGCTCGGGCCCACACACTCAAGAAATGGCATTAACCGCGCCCGAATCCGGCTTCTGCCCCGGTCAACACCGGGGTCTACTGTCGGTGATATGGGCCCGGGGGTATGCCGGAGATACGATATCTGAAAAGGGAAGGCGCGTTCGCTCACAAGGGCGCGCCAAAGATATGTTCAGAACGGCTCAAGCGGGTCCCGGCCATGGGCGGCCACGTGGCCACCCCAAGAGGGGCTTGGCTCTGGGGCTGCCCGGAGGCCACCGTACTCCCAGTGGCGGGGTCCGGATCACCCGACTCCCTAGGCGGGTGGTCCGGATCACCGACCCCACGCCTCACCCCGCACCTCTCGAGGAGGGGCGAGTCCAGCTGCCAACTACCTCATTTAGTGCCTAAAAAGAGAGAGGCTAAGCGCCTGCCCCATCGCATTTTATGCGATGTGAGGCGCGCCTGTCAGCCGCTCTCTCATCACCCTTTTTGCCCGTCGCGAGGAAAAGAGGGTATAAAGTCTTTGACGACGACCGCGGTATGACTACACGGTCATTCCACGCGCACCTCCCTCCTCGCCTCGTCCAGTCGCATTGAATGCATCGGGCGGCCGCGTGGGAGAGAGAACGCAAGTAACAGGGGTGTCGCGCGGGCGCCTCTCCAGGTGAAGGGCCACTGACCGGTAGGCCCCACTGGAGTAGGTAGGTTGGGCCAACCTCACGTTAGCAGCATGGCAGCCACGACGCCCGCTTTTCTCCGCCAACTCCATGACGCGGCAACAGGGACAAAGATGGGGGTGGCTTCTCCGACAAGACAAGGCAAGAGCCGCTCCATCACGTGGAGCGGAATAGAGAAAATCAGGACTACTGTGGTGTCCCCTTGCACTATAAAAGGAGGCCCAAGTCCATCATAAAGAGGTTGGTCATGTTCCTGGGGCTAGTTCCTGTACAACAGCTCCCACTATTCTTAGCAACCCCAAAAACAAGCCCTAGGTTCTGCCATTGTTGGGGACCTTGGGCTTCAAGCATCCACCTCAGTCACCACCTCCAACATCCCCAAGGAGAACACCCTCACCGGTTCCTATAATTCATCCCCCATATTACACAAAGAACATGAGTAGGGTATTACACCTCATAGGTGGCCCGAACCTGTATAAACCCTTGGTGTCCATTGCAGTTGTGATCTTTTTTTCTGTTTTACCGACTCCTCCCCATCCTTACCGTGAGTTTAAGCCCTGATTCATCACTCCCCAGTGCCGAACCAAAAAGGGGGTCCCTCGGATTCCCGCGTGTCGAGCACACGCATCGACACAAACGATTTGAATTTTCGCTGGGGAGAAAAATTTTGAAGTTTGGAGTTGGGAATTTAAATATAAAATAGGAAGGGTTGTGGATTTATAAAAATATATATTTGGGATCAAAACATTATTTAGGTGATTGAGTAATATTAACTAGTGAGCAAAATGAGTGATAAAATATTTTAGAGTATATACATGAAGTCTAGAAATTAATTTGAATCAAAATCGCATTTTCGGAATTGAGGAAAAAGAATTAAATTAAATATGTAAAATATATTTTTAAAATAATAAAAGTGGGTGAAAAGGGTGAAAATATATTTTAAAACTTATTTTTGGGTGTGTTATATTTTATTTTGAATTTTAAGGGTGAAAGGAAATAGAATTGGGAAATTAGGAATTAAATTCGGAAAATACAAATGTCCACTATTCATCGTCGCCAAGTGTTCTACGCCGTACCCGTGGCCTCGGACCGCCTCGCCATCGTGCACCGCGCGTCGCGCCGCAGAGCCGTGCCCCACGTCACCGCACTGTGCTCGCGCCGAGTCGACGCGCGACGCCTCGCGCCGGACCTCGCCGTCCTCGCGCGCCCGCGCACGCCCGCGCCGGACCCGCCCCGAGCGCCGCCACGCGCCGCTCGCCGCGCCCGGTCCCGCTGCCCCTCGCGTCCACGCGTCACCCTTCACCCCAGGCCCCTTTCCGCTCGTCGGCTACACCTCCCCGTGCCCATGCCGCCGTCGTCATCGCCCTGTTCCCACGCCTCGTCGACGTCGGCCACGCGCGCGCCATGCCCGTGACGCACGCGACAATGCCGCGCCGTGCCCTGCACCGCCACCATGGTCTCACCAAAACCGATATAAATAGACCTCGATAGCACAAAATCTATACACCAATCTTGATCGCCATCTTTCCCTCCGTAAACCCCTCAAAAGTCCCCCGCCGCCATAGCTCGTACGCTAAGAATTTTGCAAAAGGTCGGAGCACGGTCGGAAGAACCCTAATTCGGCTGCCCGAAGCAAAAATCCAAAATTTGTCATCCTCGGTCGATTTATTCTCGAATTGAAGGTACAAATGCAATCCTAATGTCAAGAACTTTATTTCCCCTAGCTTTCCCGAGCCGAAAACCCACCAGAGTTCGCCCGCGATGAGCCCGCCGTGCCTCCCCTGCTTCGCCCGCCGCAGTGCACACGGTGCCAGCTCGCCGTAGCGTTTCCCCGGCCGAATAAATTCCCTAGCAAGCTTCCCCGTACCCCGTTGATGCTCCCAGTCCTCTCGCCGTGACCGTTCCGTCGCCGGTTAGCCACGGCGACGTGCGCCACCGCCGCCGCAAGCCCGCCGCTGGCACGCGCACGGTGCCAGCCCTCTCCGTCGCCTCCCCGGCCAAACGAGCGCCACCGTTAGTTTCCCCGAACACCGTAGATGCTCGGCGACCCCTTGCTTCGACCTTAGCATCGCCGGAATCCGTCGCCGACGAGCGTCGCCGCCGCCCTAGCTGCCTTGTCGTCGCCAGCCCTCCCCGCCGCCCCTCTAGCCCGGCCAAGCCATGGAATGGGACCTCGTAGCTCGTAGATGGGCGAAACCCCTTGAGCCTCGAGCTCGGCCTCCTCCGCCGGCGTCCTCTTCCCCATCGGCTACCGGCTCAAACAGAGGAAGAGAGAGAGAACAGAGAGAGACCAGAGAGGAAAAGAATAAAGGGAAAAGAAAAAAAGAAAATAGGGAAAGAAATAAAAAAGAAAGTATTTAGGAAAAGTATAGAGTAATGAAAATTGTTTTTTAAATAAATTATTTAGGGGATAATTATGAGATTAATTTAGGACCTAAGTACAACTTTTATCTAAACTCCAAATTATTAGGAAATTCACCAATAATATTTAACATAGCTATAATTAAGATATTATCATGACTTGTTATTTAACATTAAATTTATCATAGGTTTTCCCAAAATCTAAATTAACCAATATGGTTCCAAACATTGGGAATATAATTGTCATCTAAAAATTGTTATTAAACACTAATTTTATCATATGGATTTTCTGAAATTAAAATCTAAAATTATTTAATGCAGTGTCAAGCTTTAGGGTTAATTTGTTATTTTTGGATTCAATTACTATAAACCCTAGGACTTCTCGATCCAATGAATATTTTGGTAAAATTGAAAGATAACCACTTCCTTTTTAATTGAATCATCAACCCTAATATTTTTCAAACTTTAAGCATATTAACTTAAAATAAAAATATCACATCATACTTAACTAAATCGGAAATCGCAAAACTTCAAATCCTTATAACTCTTTCGCCCTAACTCGGTTTGCGAAACTCGAACCTAGGTTCGCGTAGAGTCATAGCCTAGTATTAGGAGCCGCTTCGCGATTCATTTGACTTTTATTTGATCTTATTGATTTTAGTTGAATTCTAATCGAATTCAAATTGGATTTCTCGCGCGTATGATAGAGTCCAAGGGAACCGTCGAGAACGTCGAAGACTCAAGCCAACAAGTGTACGAGCAAGGCAAGTCAACACTCCCCTTTGAACATATTGATCCTATTTTGCGAAATGATGTTAATTTAAACTTCAAAACATGCATGCTATACACAAATGAATACCTATGCTTGATGTACCATGCCTTGATATTGATTACCCCTAGAAATATTCTTTGTAACCCTCGATGTGATACAACCGGAGGATAACTTTGGTAAAATTCTTAGCTATGCTTATCTTAGATTCGTGCATACTCATGATTTTACAAAGAAGCTTTATGCTTGGGCAAGTATCTTTCGGAAGATAGTTGGAATACGGCATATGGAGACATGAGCGCTACATTGCCTTGATGATGATGAAAATAGTTTTGATGGAAAAATAAAAAAAGTACAAAATCAATGTTTTTAGACTGGGGTGGATGGATGGATTTGGGTGGATTCCGGGAAAGGCTAGTACCGTCCCTGGTCAATTAAGGACCGAGCCATGAGACTACAACTTAGAGCGAACCAGTACGACCGTACTTCTCGAATGGGTATAGTCCTAGCAGAGTAGATTGCCGAGCGGAGGCAATATCCCTCCATAGTGGTTCGGGTGTAGGTGTTGAGTTAAGGACCTACCAATAGGTAGACTGTCCTGGGCCTACCAATGGTAGAGTGCCCGTGATTGTGATGAGACAAAAGGCCTTTATGTGAATGATAAACTGAACTTAACGATGACTTAAAGATTAAGTGACTTTTCTCTCTTACCCCGGGAATGCCAGAACTCCTCTCACTGTTAGGAAATGACGGCTAGAGTGCATAAGGACTTAAGTTCATGGAGCGGCACGCCAAAGTGAGGTTATCGAAAGGCTTTGCCATGACCGTCCCATATAGAGGGATGAAAGCTCATTCAATGAGCAGTTGCGAAGTACGGGTAAAGTGTACATCCACTACAAAGTGTGAGTAAATCAATCTATTTGAATAGCCGTGCTCGCGTTAATGAGCGACGTGACAAGTTTCTCCCGTGGCTAGACTCATAAATTTTAAAATGATGGGTTGGTATGCATAATGATTTTTGTGCTGGTGGACTCAACTTCTCGACCTGCGAGAAGGGATAGACTCCCTAGGAAACCATGACGATCCAGAGACGGGAAACCATCCTTGGTAACACGATGGATGGCAGACAGAACCATCACCGATTTAATATATTCTGAAACTAAAACTTGACTGACTAGATGTTAGGTTTGTGAAATGATTTGCGAAAATTGGCTTTGTGCAAATAAACCACAGCCTCCCTTTGAATGGCCCTATCATGTGCATCATTCCGTGTTGGCAGTATATTGGGTACTCACCCTTGCTATACGCACAAACCTTCAGATGGTGGAAAGGAAGAGCTCAAGGACCCCTATGCTTACTACCAGGATGAATGAAGACTATGGAGCGCAATAGGTCTTAGTCCCCAGTCATTGCCTGTAGGCGATCGACATGCTGCTGCCTTTCGTCTGCTATCTTATCTAATTTCTGCTTTTGGCTGTATCTGGACCGGTAGGTCCTATATGTAATGTTATTGCCTTCGGGCCTATTATTGTAATACTTTTGGTATAAGACTATTCGTGCACTTTTGCACCTGGTAATTCAGTACTGTATTCGTGGGTACCAAACTACTCGATCCAAGGAAATGGTACTATGAACACGAATGATTCCCGTCCTCAAAAACGGGGTCTAAGGCTGAGCTGGTATCGTGAGCAAGATTGACCGTAGGATAAGACCAACCGGCGCCCACCCCTTTATAGCTGGTTAAAGGGAAATATCCCTACATAGGATTATTTTGAAAATACAGACTATTTTTAAAAAACAAATATGTTTTTCCTTACACCCTTGACCCCCAATTCTCTACAAACATTTGATCTTTACCACTACTTTTCTCTAACCCTAAGCTATCTTCAAAAATAGATGTCGGACTATGACCATGTTGGAACTTGGGAGATTGTTTAACCCCCTGAAACAACGAGAGTACACAGAATAAGGCCCCATCCATAGTTTAACCTTTACTTCTCTTTTTCTCTCTGAAAATAGATGGGAAAAGCCAAGGGCAGTAAATCAAGATCCCAGCAGCCTCATGGATTAACCTGCAGCGACCCCGTGGACACTCCACCTCCTTTCCCCGTGAACCCGACGGTAGCCTGTAGTGGCCAACTGCATACGCTAATGGTCATGATGATGCAACAGATGCAACGACTGTTCCAACAGCAACAGATGCAAACCCAGGGTTGGTACCCAGAGCAACGTCAATACGTTCCGTCGCAAACCCTGATGACTCCCGCAAGTATACTGTCAAGCCCACAGAGAGCGGTAACACCAAGCCCACCATTGGGATGGAAGGGAACACTTGACCCCCGCTACGGTTCCATGGAACAAGGACATGGAGTAAAGAAAATGACATGGGACAAGTACACCAGACCCGATTGGAAGAAAGGATAAAGAATCCAATCAAACAACCGCCAAGGTTTCGGTTCGCCACCATCTAACCCCAAGAAGAGGAAATCACCGAAATGGAATACAGGTGGTACTGGCAGGATGCTCATCACCAGCACAGTGTGTACCCCTGAAGATGCTGAGGAGATTCCCCAACGTCTAAGGAAGAATGTGCACTGCTTCAACTGTGGAGAGTTAGGGCACTATGCCAATGACTGCCCTAGGACAACTGCCGCACCGTTTCGCACTCCAACACCTATCCTGGCAGCCCCAAGGAAAAAGAATGTGAAATGCTTCAACTGTGAAGAATTTGGACACTATGCCAACCAATGCCCCAAGCCACGCAGCATCCCTCCTCTTACCGGTGCCAATGCAACAGCCATAGGTGGCAACCCCAGATCGGGCGGCAGCCCAAACAACTAGACAAGAAGTCTGCATCAACCTTGGTCTTGCTTTGAAAGGAGTTAAGGCAGCAACGACCATGCCCCTACCCTTATATATGAAAACCCTAGATCGATATTTGTGATGTTGTATTGTGTTGTATGGGACTACACATGTCCAATGTATCCCCCTGATGTAACATCTATGAACTGATATGAAGTTCCATGTTACGTCTTAAACGAGTTTATTCCACCATGCTTGTTGTGTGCAAAAGATCACTTAAAAACAACTTGAAGATCACCGAAAAATCGATTAGAACCATGACCTTAGTCGATCCAATCTCTTACCTCATATATATTCCTCAGATGGCGCACCGTCGTAGAGCCTCAGCAACTACTGAGAACCCACCAGAGCCTAACCCCTCCACCCTAGCGGAAGTCATGGCTTTACAGACCCAACTGCTTCAAGCCATTGCCAACAACCAAGGGAGTCGTGGAAGTTCAAGTTTAGGAGAGTTTATGAGAGCCGAGCCGCCAACATTCTCCACGGCAGAGGAACCGATGGATGCTGAAGATTGGTTGAGGGTAATAGAGAAGAAGTTGACTCTCGTCTGAGTATGGGAAGCTAATAGGGTCATCTTCGCCACCAACCAGATGGAAGGTCCCGCAAGTGATTGGTGGGACACCTACAAAGAGACTCGGGCTGAAGATGCCGAAGAAACAACCTGGGAGCAATTCACGGCCGCCTTCCGTGAAAACTTCGTACCTGCCACAGTTATGAGAATGAAGAAGAATGAATTTAGAAGGTTGCGCCAAGGCAACACCTTGGTGCAAGAATACCTCAACAAGTTCACACACTTGCCCGTTACGCGTAAGTGACTGCGACGAAGAAGAAAAGATGGATAAATTTATCAAAGGACTCGAACGACGAGCCGAGAGGACCGATGATCGGTCAAGACCACGCAGCCTTCCAAAGCCTCATCAACAAGGTCGTAAGGCTTGAGAATGACCAAAGGATGGTGGAAAACAACCGAAAGAGAAGGCTTGCTCGCCCGTCCAATTCAAGAGACATCTCGCGACCCAAAGGAGCAACACCAACAGGATGGAAACCAGCCATCATAGCAGCCAATCATCCCTCTGTACCCAACAATGCTAGCAGGCCACTGGCAACACCTTTGCGCACCCCGACCCCCACTTTGGCAGCACCGGGAAACAGGAATGTTAATTGCTTCAACTGCGGAGAATTCGGGCATTATGCCAATCAATGTCCCAAACCGCACAACACACCCAATCGTACTAGAGCCAACGCCACTGGCCGTGAGAAGAACCCCTACCCGTGCCCTAAGAAGCTTGTTCGTAACGCCCACCAAGCGAGGCTACCAACGGATTCCGCCATGGCCAAGTGAACCACGCGCGTGTAGAAGAAGCTCAGGAGGACCAGATCGTGCTGATGGGTGTCACAGCCCGATTTTCATTCGGGAATAAAAATCATTTAATAAATTATTTTTCTAGAAATTGAATAAAAAGAAAAACAAAGTAAATCAAGTGAAACTATTAAGGAAATTAAATTTTCCTTTCAAAATCATGGCTGGAAATATTTTTAAAATATTCTCCATGCCCTAAAGTACTCTCTAAAATTTTTCGTGAAATTTTGGAGCTCCAGAAATAATTTTAATAAAATAAAGAACAATTCAATAATTATTTAAATAAATAAATTAAACTTTGAATGAGCTGGAGATATTTTTATTAAATACTTTGGGTGTTCATATATTTTCAGGATTTTTCTTGGAATTATTTGGGCATAGGAAGTATTTATAAGAATTAAAGGATATTTGGACAAAAAAGTCTGTTTTCCCTCCCTTCGCTACAGTACCTTCTCCTACATCACAGCCGCACACTATTCATCCTGAACAGTACCCGAGCCGCCGCTGCTGCTTCCTTCATCAAATCCGGCCTAATCCTTTGCCCAAATCAAAAATTAGTTGCGGGAACGGATTTCTCTCGATCTCCTCTACATTTCCCCCATGAAATCCCCCTCAATCCCGTGCTAAATCGCGCAAATTTCGGCCCCGTTCTTATCTCGACGAACTCGGGATAAACCCTAAAAATCCGGCGCAAAATCCTCTCTTCCCGGTGCGGTCCTCTCCCTCCCAAGCCTATAACTAGAACCCCCATGATCTCCTCCTCGGTTTCCTCATTTTTCCCGAGTTTTTCCCGTGCTCTAGCCACCACCCCCTCGAGATCAATCTCTACCCGTCGCCGGCCATCTTTTCAGCTGCCCCTAGCCGCCGTCTCGGCCGTCCCCGGACAGCGTCGTCGCCTCCCCCGGCACCGCAAGGACTCAAGGAAGCCCGACATCCATCTCCCTTGCGCCCAACACCGCCGGAAGGCCCCCGTCTGCGTGGACCCGTGCGTCGCCGCCTCCGTTCGCACTTCGGCCGTGCCTCGTCGCCGCTCCCGCCGCCGTTAATCGTTGCCGCCTTCACCGTCGGCATCATAGCAGCAAGCCGAAGCCCGTCCTCCACCTCTCCTCCACCGAAAGCCACCGGAAAGCCGTTGTCGCCGTCAACCCGAGCCCGGCCGCCGATTCCATCTCGTCGCCGGCCATCTCCATTCGCCGTTCGTCGTTGTTTTTGCGTTGGTAAGAATCACCGCAATCTCCTCTCTTTGGTGCCTCGGTTCTCATCGCCGCGTCGCCGTTCGCCGTCGCCGAGCCATCCCGAGCCGCCGGCCTGCGTGCCTACGTGGCAGCCTCGAGGCATCCCCGCGCCGCCATGTCCGTCCTCCCCGTCCTCTCGTGGCGCCGATGTGGCGTCTTATGTCAGCAATCCTGCCACATCCAATCTACACCGTCGGATCTGAGTCAAATCCAGTCAAAATAATCCAAGCCGTTCATCCTTATAGATTTATTCGGTTTAATTTGAGCCACCCATCCTTTGTTCCCAGTTCAATCCTAGCGACCCAAATCCTTGTGATCCCGTGGACTGATCGGAGCTGATGTCTTAAACAATCCTTCTCCAGTTCAAAATTAATTAAAAATTACGTAATAAATCGTTTTAATTTCCAGAATTCATTTAAATGGTCCAAAACTTCTAAAATTCATATCTAATTCATACGAACTCCAAATTGGGTCATTCAAATTGCAATACTCATCTAAAATTAAGCTATATATGTTTGTTTAATTTTTATGTATTGTTATTTGGTTTTATTAGGTTTTTTCCTTGTTTTGCGTGCCAGCGTGTAGATTCCGCCGTTTCCGAGTTTGCGCTCGCGAGGAAAGAGCCCCGAAGTTTGCTTGAAGACGCAAGGCAAGTCACACTTCCCTTGAAGCATATTGATCCTATTTTTATAAATGTTTTACGTTTGCAAATAAAATTGCATTGCTTTGCTAAATACATGGAATGATGGATTACCTATCTGCTTGTTTGTGCCTTATTTACTTGTTATCCGTCCTTTGTTAACCTTGGGTGATAATTTAACTAGCTTTAGTCACTAATGTGGACTTTAGCTAGAATTATATGCTTAGCCATGCTTAACTACCACTAGCTCACTGAATGGGATAATTACACTTTATTCTAGTCTCTAATGAGCTGCAAGCTCGATACACCTGACCATGTCTTATTGGTCATAATTATCTCAACTAAAATATGACTTAATGGTGGGCTGTGGGTGCATGATTTTGATGGTCGCACCCATGGCAATTAAGGACCGGTTCATGGGAAACCTTGGAAGACATACCGTGCAAACCACAAGCCAGAATGGGCAACGGATGGATCCGTAGTATAGCTTTCCTCTGGCCGATGTACCCTAGTGAGGGTGGGCTTGATGGAGTTGGGTCGGCCCCGGTTTTACGGGTTGATCGGCTGCCGGATTCACCGTGGCATGAGAGGGGGCTGCCCGCTGCCCTGCGGGGAGTGGGGGCGAAACCTTGGTGTGGTATCGCTTGGTTAAAGGGGTTATGCGAAAGGTCTTGTCATGATTTTCCCCTTTACAGTATCATGGTGGTACTTCGGGGAATGGTAACATGTGTGGAATCGTGTCTTGTGGGTAAAGTTGCGCACCTCCGATCGAGTAAAACTATTCGAATAGCCGTGCCCGCTGTTATGGGCGATTGACCAAATTCACTATGATTAGTCCCACTACTGAATAATTTGATTTAATGGAACTGGTTTAGTTCGGGTGGAATGGTTGGGCCTGTTCAACGTGGGGATAACATTGTTCAGTGGAAGATTAATATTGTCTTAATTACTCAACTATTTTACTGTTTTTAAATAATTAAATGTTTGTAAACCGCATTTATGCAAAATAGCCTAAGCCACTCTTGTCTCCCCTTGCACGTCCGCATTTCTCGGTGTGGCTTGTTGAGTACGGTGGTTGTACTCAGCCTTGCGATTTTTCCCCTTTCGAAGTGTAGTGCTTCGATGTGAAGATGGAGTTAGAAGACCAAGGCTCGGACCCCGCTGAGTTTGCTGTGGAGTGGAGCGGAAGCCCCGCTAGTGTCGTCTTTCTTTTCCGCTGCAGTTTTTGGGTGTGAGGACTAAGTGCCTCTTTAGTAAGTATTTTTATTTTATGCTTTGTTTTTTTACGTTTGGACCTGTGTATTAATTTGTTATTTTATGTACCCTGGTTGATTCCTGGACAGGGATTTAATGCATAAAATAGTCAGGAAATTTGGGATAAATTTCCGGGCGTGACAATGGGTATGCTCTCTATCCATTCTGCTCTAATCAAAGTTTTGTTTGGTTTTGGAAATCTGCATTCTTTCATAACCTCAAAATCAAGCACAGAACATAACCTATGTCAGGTAAACCCTAGGAAACCCATAATAGTGCATTCAACGGGAAGAGATATAGCTGTGCCCCATATCAGCGTCGATATGCCCATCAGAAGTAGAGACATAGTATTTTCTTCAAATGACATGATACCGCCACAGACCCTCAGTATCACTTTAGCATAGACTAGTTGACTGGGAACAAGATAACCTATGATCAAGAGATAGTCACCATGACCACCCCAAGGACTTCACCGACAAGCATAACCATAGACCAAGATACAATGAGGTATGAGCAAACCAGAAGGAAAATCACCGTACCCAGGGGCGAAGGAATCGCAAACAATGACTTAGAAAACCCAGCCCCGAATATGATACGAAAAACCCATCCCGGTGAACCATTCCTACCCAAGGATTGAAAGTAAGCTTGTGAGAACAACGGATAGACCAAAAAGGACAAGCCAAAATTTTGAGGACATGCTAGGAACTTGTGCGTTGGACTCTATCTAGGGATGGTGAAGATGCCAACCAAACCAGAAAATGCCGATATAACCCTTACCCTAAAGGCAAGCTTGAGCTTTTTGTTAGGGGGGTAGAGTGACATAACCCTGGACCCTCAATTGGACACTATGTTGAAGCTAGGTAGAACCAAACCTTCTCTAGATAACCTCTTGTCACCCACCAAAATCACACGACTGCAATCCTACCAGGATCACCACTCGTCTGCAGCTAAAGGTTCCAACAGTTTAGAACAACAAGTCTATTATACAACTTAAGGAAATTAGAGACCTACTGAAGCTTGAAGGATGCCCCAAGGATTAAGAGCTGACAACATCATGTTATCTGAAACAAAGAATCGAAGTGGACCACCCTTAGAAACTCACTGATAGATTCCTGCGTAACCCGGAGCACCCAACCGATTCATCAACCTGCTGAGGAGGAGTCCTAATGGATCCATCCAATATATTTATACCGACCGACTCCCGATTGCGACCCGACCCAAATCTCGGGACGAGATTTATTGTTAGGGGGTAGGTTTGTAACGCCTTGAAAATCGAAGAATTTAAAACCAGGAATTAAAAATCGGAACTCACAAAAATCTTTTGCTTGCTGCTTCTTGATCGTGTTTATTGCTTCTTATTTGCCAGCTTGGTTGCATAAATTTATATGTGAGCGATTCATCTCGGTGTTTGAGAAAAACCAAACGATTTGAATTTCCGCTGGGGAGAAAAATTTCAGAGTTTGGAGTTGGGAATTTAAATATAAAATAGGAAGGGTTGTGGATTTAAAAAATATATATATTTGGGATAAAAACATTATTTAGGTGATTGAGTAATATTAATTAGTGAGCAAAATGAGTGATAAAATATTTTAGAGTATATACATGAAGTCTAAAATTAATTTGAATCAAAATTGCATTTTTCGAATTGAGAAAAAAAATTAAATTAAATATGTAAAATATATTTTTAAAATAATAAAAGTGGGTGAAAAGGGTGAAAATATATTTTACAACTTATTTTTGGGTGTGTTATATTTTATTTTGAATTTTTGGGGTGAAAGGAAATAGAATTGGGAAATTAGGAATTAAATTCGGGAAAATAGAAAAGTCTACTATTCATCGTCCGCCAAGTGTTCGACGCAGCACGTGGCCTCGGACCGCCTCGCCACCGCGCGCCGCGCGTCGCGCCCGCAGCACCGTGCCCCACGCCACCGCGCTGTGCCCGCGCCAAGCCGACGCCAGCCGCCCTCGCTCCCGGACCCCGCCGTCCTCGCGCGCCCACGCCGGACCCCGCCCCGAGCGCGCCACGCGCCGCCGCCGCGCCCGGTCCCGCCGCTCGCGCCACTCGTCGCCCTTCACCCTGTGCCACCTCTCCGCTCGTTAGCTACACCTCCCTATCCCCATGCTGCCGTCGTCACCATCCTATTCCCACGCCTCGCCGACGTCGGCCACGCGCGCGCCGCGCCCGTGACGCACGCGACAGTGCCGCGCCTTGCCCTGCACCGCCACCGTGGTCTCACCGAAACCGATATAAATAGACCTCGATAGCACAAAATCTATACACCAATCTTGATTTCCATCTTTCCTTTTGTAAAACCCCTCAAAAGTCCCCAGCCGCCATAGCCTGTGCGCTAAGAATTTTGCAAAAGATCGGAGCCCGGTCGGAAGAACCCTAATTTGGCCGCCCGAAGCAAAAATCCAAAATTCGTCGTCCTCGGTCGATTTCTTCTCGAATTGAAGGTACGAATGCAATCCTCATGTCAAGAACTTTATTTCCCCTAGCTTTCCCGAGCCGAAAACCCACCGGAGTTTGCCAGCGACGAGCCCGCCGTGCCTCCCCTGCTTCGGCCGCCACCGTGCACACGGTGCCAGCTCGCCGTAGCGTTTCCCCGGCCGAATAAATTCCCTAGCTAGCTTCCCCGTACCCCGTTGATGCTCCCAGTCCCCTCGCCGTGGCCGTTCCGTCGTTGATTAGCCACCACGACGTGCGCCACCGTCGCCGCAATCCCACCGCTGGCACGCGCACGGTGCCAGCCCTCTCCATCGCCTCCCCGGCCAAACGAGCGCCACCGTTAGTTTCCCCGACCACCGTAGATGCTCGGCGACCCTTGCTTTGACCTTAGCGTCGTTGGAATCCGTCGCCGACGAGCGTCGGTGCCACCCGGCCGCCATGCCGCCGCTGCACTCCGCCCGCCGCCCTTTGGCCCGGCCAAGCCGTGGAATGGGACCCCGTAGCTTGTAGATGGGCAGAAACCCCTCGAGCTCCGAGCTCCGGCCCTCCCTCGCCGCCGGCGTCCTCTTCCCCGTCGGTTGGCGGTGCAAACAGAGGAAGAGAGAGAGAAGAGAGAGAGACCAGAGAGGAAAAGAATAAAGGGAAAAAAAAAAAAGAAAATAGGGAAAGAAATAAAAAAGAAAGTATTTAGGAAAAGTATAGAGTATTGAAAATTGGTTTTTCGAAATAAATTATTTAGGGATAATTATGAGATTAATTTAGGACCTAAGTACAACTTTTATCTAAACTCTAAATTATTAGGAAATTCACCAATAATATTTAACATAGCTATAATTAAGATATTATCATGACTTGTTATTTAACATTAAATTTATCATAGGTTTTCCCAAAATCTAAAGTAACCAATATGGTTCCAAACATTGGGAATATAATTGTCACCTAAAAATTGTTATTAAACACTAATTTTATCATATGGATTTTCTGAAATTAAAATCTAAAATTTTTTAATGCAGTGTCAAGCTTTAGGGTTAATTAGTTATTTTCGGATTCAATTACTATAAACCCTAGGACTTCTCGATCCAATGAATATTTTGGTAAAATTGAAAGATAACCACTTCCTTTTTAATTGAATCATCAACCCTAATATTTCTCAAACTTTAAGCATATTAACTTAAAATAAATATCACATCATACTTAACTAAATCGAAAATCACAAAACTTCAAATCCTTATAACTCTTTCGCCCTAACTCAGTTTTCGCCGAAACTCGAACCTAGGTTCGCGTAGAGTCATAGCCTAGTATTAAGAGCCGCTTTCGCAATTCATTTGACTTTTATTTGATCTTATTGGATTTTAGTTGAATTCTAATCGAATTCAAATTGGATTTCTCGCGCGTATGATAGAGTCCAAGGGAACCGTCGAGAACGTCGAAGACTCAAGACAACAAGTGTACGAGCAAGGCAAGTCAACACTCCCCTTTGAACATATTGATCCTATTTTGCGAAATGATGTTAATTTAAACTTCAAAACATGCATGCTATACACAAATGAATACCTATGCTTGATGTACCATGCCTTGATATTGATTACCCCTAGAAATATTCTTTGTAACCCTCGATGTGATACAACCGGAGGATAACTTTGGTAAAATTCTTAGCTATGCTTATCTTAGATTCGTGCATACTCATGATTTTACAAAGAAGCTTTATGCTTGGGCAAGTATCTTTCGGAAGATAGTTGGAATACGGCATATGGAGACATGAGCGCTACATTGCCTTGATGATGATGAAAATAGTTTTGATGGAAAAATAAAAAAAGTACAAAATCAATGTTTTTAGACTGGGGTGGATGGATGGATTTGGGTGGATTCCGGGAAAGGCTAGTACCGTCCCTGGTCAATTAAGGACCGAGCCATGAGACTACAACTTAGAGCGAACCAGTACGACCGTACTTCTCGAATGGGTATAGTCCTAGCAGAGTAGATTGCCGAGCGGAGGCAATATCCCTCCATAGTGGTTCGGGTGTAGGTGTTGAGTTAAGGACCTACCAATAGGTAGAGTGTCCTGGGCCTACCAATGGTAGAGTGCCCGTGATTGTGATGAGACAAAAGGCCTTTATGTGAATGATAAACTGAACTTAACGATGACTTAAAGATTAAGTGACTTTTCTCTCTTACCCCGGGAATGCCAGAACTCCTCTCACTGTTAGGAAATGACGGCTAGAGTGCATAAGGACTTAAGTTCATGGAGCGGGTACTGCCAAAGTGAGGTTATCGAAAGGCTTTGCCATGACCGTCCCATATAGAGGGATGAAAGCTCATTCAATGAGCAGTTGCGAAGTACGGGTAAAGTGTACATCCACTACAGTGTGAGTAAATCAATCTATTCGAATAGCCGTGCTCGCGGTTAATGAGCGACGTGACAAGTTTCTCCCGTGGCTAGACTCATAAATTTTAAAATGATGGGTTGGTATGCATAATGATTTTTGTGCTGGTGGACTCAACTTCTCGACCTGCGAGAAGGGATAGACTCCCTAGGAAACCATGACGATCCAGAGACGGGAAACCATCCTTGGTAACACGATGGATGGCAGACAGAACCGTCACCGATTTAATATACTCTGAAACTACAACTTGACTGACTAGATGTTAGGTTTGTGAAATGATTTGCGAAAATTGGCTTTGTGCAAATAAACCACAGCCTCCGTTTGAATGGCCCTATCATGTGCATCATTCCGTGTTGGCTTGCTGAGTACATTGGGTACTCACCCTTGCTATACGCACAAACCTTCAGATGGTGGAAACGAAGAGCTGGAGGACCCCTATGCTTACTACCAGGATGAATGAAGACTATGGAGCGCAATAGGTCTTAGTCCCCAGTCGTTGCCTGTAGGCGATCGACATGCCGCTGCCTTCCGTCTGCTATCTTATCTAATTTCTGCTTTTGGTTGTATCCGGACCGGTAGGCCCTATATGTAATGTTATTGCCTTCGGGCCTATTATTGTAATACTTTTGGTGTAAGACTATTCGTGCACTTTGCACCTGGTAATTTAGTACTGTATTCGTGGGTACCAAACTACTCGATCCAGGGAAATGGTACTATGAACACGAATGATTCCCGTCCTCAAAAATGGGGGTCTACAAGAACCTGAGCGCATAGCGAATCAGGCCGCATAATCAACCTCCATCCTTGTTTAGCAAGCATCGCTTGATTAAATAAGGTGAAGTCTATGAACCCTACTCCTCCATTTCTCTTCGATCTAGTTAACTTCTCCCATTGGATCCAATGAAGCTTGTGATTGTCCAGGGAGCTCCCCCACCAATAATTAGCAACTGCTGAGGTTAGCGCGACACACAATTGGCGGCAGCTTAAAACACGACATGGCATAAGTGGGCACCGCCTGGGCATTTGCTTTCAGAAGTACTTCCTTCGCTGCAAAACTCAAGCTTCTTTCTGCCCATCCCCCAACAAAACTCCTCACCCTATCTGAAACATAATTGAAGACCGCCATGGTCCCTCTCCCTGCCTTTGTGGGGAGGCCCAAGTATTTTTCTCCCAATGCTTCAGTCTGAATTTGTAAACTAGCATGCACTTGAATCTTGCATTCTTGATGACAATTTGAGCTAAAGAAAACTGCCAACTTGTGCTTGTTAACAAGCTGTCCCAAACCCATATTGTAATCAGCCAGAATCTTGGCCACCCGATCAGCCTCCCGTTTAGAAGCCTGAGTAAATATCAAACAATCTTCCGCAAACAACAAGTGCGAAATCCATGGGGCGTGACGACTGACATGAACTCCTCGCGAGATATATGCCGGCCCTATCTGCCTCAGCATACATGATAAGCCCTCAGAACATAGCAAGAACAGATATGGTGAAATTGGATCCCCTTGTCTGATTCCACAAGTGGGTTTAAAGGAGTCAGAAAACACACCATTCACTCTGACAGAAAAGGAAACCGTTGAAACACACTTCAAAACCAATGAACACCACATCTCGGGGAACCCCATAGCACGCATGATTGCAACCAGATAAAGCCATTCCACTCTATCATAAGCTTTAGCCATGTCCAATTTGATAGCACAATCTCATGTTCTTCATTTTTTGTTTCTCAAATAATGGATACATTTGTATGCAATCAGCACATTGTTTGTAATCAACCGCCCAAGCACAAAGGCACTTTGTTATTCCGAAATCACCTCATCAAGAATGTGCCACAGTCTATTGGCCATAGTCTTTGAACACAACTTATAAAGCATATTGCATAAAGTGATAGGTCTATATTGAGAAAGATCTTGTGGGTTATTTACTTTGGGTATAAGCACCAGTAAGGTTTTATTGATCTCCTCCGGGATATCTCCCTCATGTAGAAAACCGAGGACCGCATTCACCACACAAGGCTTTAGCCATTGCCAATGTGTTTGAAAAAACCCCGTATTGAAACCATCCACTCCAAGTGCTTTTTGTGGAGCCATCTGAAACAGGGTCGTTTCCACTTCCACTTCGGTGAAGGACTTCTCCAGGAAATCCTGCATTTCGGTCGTCAATTTGCACGGCACGAATTTACAGATCAACTCGGGCTGGAGGTTCTCTTGTGCCGAAAACAAGGTCTGATAGAAACGGCACACATACTTCTCAAGATCCTCTTGTTCAGTGAGCATAGTCCCCATCTCATCCTGCAACCCCTTGATCCTATTCGTGCAATGCAGAGATCGAGCCTTTGCCTGAAAGAAAGTTGTATTCTGATCCCCCTCTCGAAGCCAAGAAATTCGGGATCGTTGACGTTCCATCATTTCCTCTCGAGCCTGGACCTCTGTCAGCTTCCCCACTACCCGTCGTTCCACCTCAGATGGTCCTCTATAAAGGGATGGACTACGCTCGACGTCTAGCTCAGCACGCAACATCGGCACCTGCTTTTTTACTGAGCCAAACACTTCTCTATCCCACACCCTTAAAGCTGACTGTAGCTACCGAAATCTGGCCCAGGATCCCAAGCTTGATTTACGAAGTCCATATAGTCCCCATGACGCTTCCACATATCTTCATAGCAAAATAGTTTCGCCTTCCTTTGGTTGCCGCCTCTTCCCCACAATGTTTTCTCCCGGACCTCCACAAGAATTCCACAGTGGTCAGACGACACGAGAGGCAAGTGAAACACTTCTGATTCAGCCATTAAATCAAAGAATTTTTCATCACCAAAAGCTTGATCCAATCTACATTTAATATTTGTATCACCCTTCTACCGGTTGTCCCATGTAAACGGGATTCCATGATAGCCCAAATCACTAAGACGGCAATCAGTGATAGCGTCTTGGAAGGCTGAGATCTGCCAATGCTCCCGACCGACGCCATCGTACTGTTTTGTGTCCGACAACACCTCGTTAAAGTCCCCTAGGCACAGTCACGGCAAACTCGATTGAGCCCCTCCGCCTTGACCGCAATGGAATTTGGGAATCCTAGATTCCTTTTCAACAGCACCGAGACCTTCTTCTCTTCCACTAGGAGATGAAGTTCTTGCACTGCCTCGGGCCTCCCACAACCCCCGCAGTTCACACTTAGAATATTTCATGGCTCCCGGCGGGGGCTGTCCATCGCAGTCGTCGGCGATCTCAATGTGTTGCTAGTGGTACACTTTTGTTTCTTAACCTTCTCCACCAAACTCTTTCCCCCGCCGTCAGCACTAGGGTCAAGGTGGTTCACCAGCACATGCACTGTCCCCACCGGTACAATGGACCGTGGTTCCCCTATGGGCATATTTAGGTCCGGCGTCCGAGCACCCGCAAAGCCAACTTTGGACTTCCTTTTCCTAGGTGCCAGCCCTAGCTCTTCACCAGGAGTCATATTCAAGCGCCTGTTTACCCTTATGAAATCTGCCCCCCGGCCGCCCTCTTCAGTAGCCAATTTGAGAGGGGACTGAACCTCCTGTTCCTCAGAACGACCCACCTCACTTGTGGAAAGATTAGAAGCAACAACTCCTTTAGACGACTGAGAATCAATCGAGTGGCTTTTGTAGCTATTGAATGCCCAAGAGGAGCCACTCCCTAGGGATTCCTCAGCCGCCGTAGCAAACGACTGGAATCGCCTTCCCCTTTCCTCAGGGGCTCGCAAGTCTACATCATAACACAGCTTACCATGTTCATTCCTTTCCACCGGTGAGGAGCACTCCACCTCCGAATGTCCAATCTTACCACATGCAAAACAGAAATAGGGCAGTCGCTCATATTGCATATTGAACCAGCGTGGATCCTCCAATTTGTTCATACGTAACATTACCCCGCGCTTTAAGTGGCTATCTAGCTCCACCTCCACCCGGCCGCGAAGAAAAGCCCCACTAGCTTTCCCATCTGAATCAACATCCAACTTCACTACCCGACCAAGCAAGCTGAAGGCTCTTGACCCCCTTTGTCGGTTCATCCAACCCAGCGGCAGGTTTGGAATACGCACCCACAGCTCCATATGATTGAACACAATCTCCGCGGCACTGAGACATTCATCATACTCTTTCAAAACAATAGCATGTCTGTTGACGGTAAAATTGTCATGCACTGGCCTGAGAGATTTGCATTACTCTAGTGTAGGTCCAAATCTTGCTCTTGAGGTTCGTAGGCGTGCCAGTTGGTTTGATCCTGCAACCAACAAGAAACAAAGAAAGAAAACAGAGTTAGTCTGTAAACAAAAGCCGATCGACTAGTGGCCGATGACGTATCGTCTTATATTGAGCCGATGCAATATGCACTGAATCGGCCAAGGGAAATTAAATCTAATCGATCGGCTGTAGATATTCATAATTTGTAATCTAGTCTCAAAATACATTTAAACCAAGTGATTGGGATATATCGGTAGTGTACCGAGACAGTATAAATCACTTATGTCTAAAAGTACTTTAAGATAAAGATTATACGTATTTATAGCATAGCCGGATCTAATGTGTATCGGCTAGTACTCCGATACCACTTTATACTAAGATATCAATATAGATTAAATACCTTAAACAGAAATCAATCAAGTGTTAAGATAACCTAACAAATCGATAGCAAGCTTAATATATTTTACCACAATGAGATCTTAATATAAAGAGCAGATTTAACATATCAAGTAATCATATAATAAACAAGATAGCTAAAATAGGTAAGATCGGTTCAAACCCCGATACTATCTCTAATAACAATCATAAGACAAGATAGATATTATGATTTTAAGTATTACTTAGTAGGTCAGACTTAACCGATGCAGCACTAAGCATAAGAAGAAGCATAAGATCTAGACAAATCTATGAAAATCTTTCGAGATGGTGGATACACTATATAATCTAAACCGATGATGATATCTAACCCAATCGGCTATTGTCTAGTAACAGAGACTAGCCGATTACGGTTAGATCGCAATATCGATCTAGATTATATAGTATATATGATATCTAGATGGTTTACGTAAACAGGATTAGAGTGTCATAATGATGGAAGCATTAATCCTGAGAGCGCAAGCCGCTATTACAAGTTTTACCTTTCGTCAGAGATCGAACCCAATGCAGCCCAACTCAAAGCAAGAACTCACCAAAGTAATTGAAAGGAAAAGGTGACGATGCACCGAAGTTGTATTGAACTGATCGTTGCTAAATTACATGGTCTTGGGTCGTATTTATACCCAGATACAAGATATGTCCGTGTCGGATACGACTCCTATCTCTGTTACAATTCAAATTACAGATAAGTCCCTTAGACGGACTCTTACCGACATAATCTATAAGGAAACTATTTAAAATAACCTAATTAATAGATACAATTGCCTTCCTTGGACTCTATCCATGTATGGCAATCCTCATGAAGCACTTCAAACGAATTCAAAGATGATTCCAATGTTACCTTACCGGAATCGGCTACATCGGCTTATCTTGTCCGATTCAATATCGGCCGACGAACACCTTAAACGATTCGGTCATCAGCCGACGAACTATCTAGCCGATTCGGTTTGCAATTGGCGCGCACTCTGTTTCCGAAAATCCTGATTCCCTCCAAATCGGCTTCGGCCTTATCTTCACGTCCGATGCATGATTTACCAAATTTGGTCGTTAACACATGCCCCCTAAGTCTGCTATATTGATAATGTGGCGGATTTGTCGAATCTTATCTTCCAAGAAAATCTAGGGCTTTCCATCGGACGGTTACCATGCCTCTTTAAATAATAACCACCGCCTCAAAGTTTTTCACGCCGTCACTTACGCTCTCACCGCCTTAGCCACAAAACATTCTCAATCTCCACCGGCAACCTCCTCGGAGCCCTCGGCGATCTCGCAAGCAACCTCCGCGTGGCGACGACTTCACCCCTGGCGATGTCGACCTCAACTACTCCTTCCGCGGTGCCATCGGCCGAGTTCCCTAAGGTAAGCCTCATCGGCTTTAGCTCCCTTCTTTACCGCAATTTGGTTTTTGCTCTTCGTAATTTGCCCTTTTCCATTGTAGCACCTCTCAAAGCAAATCGCGATCCCCAGTCTCGCTCCTCCCAATCGGTTCTTCTTAGGGCCAATCGACAATATAGACCCCACAGAGTTCATAAATGTCGAAACCAACAGGGTTTTATTTAGACTAACAAACCCTAGTGTGGCACATTGGGCCGGTACATTCAAATCTTGGCCATCAACCGACAAAACCTGGCCAGCTTGGTGTAGCAGAGTGTCGGCTAGCAAACAAAGTCACTAGGAAGAGCTTGGGATAGCACAGTGCCTGGCCTTAACAATAGCCGATATGACTAAGGACGAACCAATGCTATCGGCTGCATCCTATTTCTGGTGTAATACCTTAAACGCCTTCCTGTTCAACCAAGGGCCAATGACGCCCACTCTTTTGGATGTGGTTATGATCACGGGTCTAGACATCACAGCATCGGCTAACCCGGTCAGTTTGAACACTAAGGGCCAAATTTCCTTCAAGACCTGGGCCATCGACGGCTGGAACGGATTCATATCACAGAACATGGGCACAGTAGACCCCAGAGAACACACAACTTTCCTCTTGATGTGGCTAGAGAAGTTCTTATTTTGCGGTCCAAGCTGTGGTCCTACGACAAACTGGCAGCATGTAGCCGAAGCCTGGTAGAAAAGAAACAAATTCCTTTGGGCAAATATTTGCTAGGGTATCTCTAGCAGATGTTGAATTCTGCATCAGCCAAGATTGCCACAGATTCGACTATTTGCACTGGAGGTCCCTGGTGGTTTCTTCAAATTTGGCTTAACCTGTACACACACAAGGCTGCTCAGAGGCCAGAACTAGTAGATGCCAACTTTCCATTAGCACAACCGACGACAGATGAGATCACATCATGCCGATGCATGTCTTTCGGAGAGGCAGCATCTTCATACACCGGATCCAAGCTCTCGGCCGATCTCTTTCAAAGACTATGATGGATTTCCAAGGGCCTCAAGGATCTGGTTTCATATGAGAATTCTGAAGATTTTGAGCTCCCTAATGACTTTAGATTTGACGAGATAAACTCTGAAAAGTTTGACAAGTCTAGAGAAGTCTTCACAGCTGCCATCTCTCCCTGCATCCTCCCAGTCGGCATCCATCAAGGAAGAAACGTTCAAGTTTCGTACGAGTTCTATCATCCAATGAATGCTGCCAGACAGCTAGGCATGGGACAGCTACCGATCGACCTATATTTTGCCGACAAGATTCAGACTAGGGGCGAAATCGGCTCAGGCCTCACGATGAACAGGTTGCTAAGCATTGAAGGCCCCCACTTGGTAGCATCGATAATATTGAACTGGCCGTAATGAGGAGTACAGCCTTCGACCGATGGTTGATTGAATGGAAGAAGCACCTTTTTCACCAATCGGCTTCGATGTACCTTACCACCATGTACCCCGGAATTGATCCCAGAAGTAAGCACTTTTCCCTCTTTTATCATTCTTCATTATCGGCGATCATTCTTCAATATTTAACTTCATCTTTCTTTCTATTTGCAGACTGCCGATTCCTCTCCTCCTCATGTCAACAATACCTGGACACCTATCTGTTATGCCATCGGCATCCTCCCTAACGGTTGTGGCCTGGTCCCATCAAGGATCGGCTATGATGCCCCAAGACGGCATCTTTACTTCATGGACAAACACGCCAGCCGATCCACTCTGAAGTTGGGAAAAGGAAAAGGACCAAGCCATCGGCTGTAAAGAAGAAAATGCCCAAGAAACAAAAGAAAGCTGCAGTCGATGACCTGTTGTCCTTAGATCCAGATATGGAGGAGTTCTTGAACCAAGAAGAGATAGAGGAAGTTGTCGACGATGTTGCGGCCGAAACAAGTGAACCTAGAAGAACTATGTCGACACCGCCAGCCGATGATCCAGCTTCTCAAAAAACTCCAAGTCCTCCAAAATGCCAACCTCGTCCTCAGCCGGTATGCATCTTTCTAGAGTTCATTTCCTTTAAATTTTCACATTTTAATTCTGACCAAACTCCTCTACTTGCAGAAGAAGAAATTGGCCACCAGGAAGAAATCGGCTCCAGCTCCATCGGTAATTTTGACCTCAAACTCTTTTCTTAATTTTCAATCAGCTGATTCTAGAATCAAACTTGTCTCTCTTTTCTTTGTACAGCATCCTTGCTCTCCAGTACCTGCCCCACATGTATCAAGTGAACGCACTCCATCGGCTAGGGGCAACCATCATGTGGAAGAAGAAGAAACAACTCCCATCATCCCTGTAAGTATTTTCAATACATCATATCGGTTGTTCTGAGTTTTTTAGCACTTAACGGTTTCATCATTCCCTTTTCAGGTCTTAGCCGATATGTTTTCTTTTGACATAAGACAGTTCTTGGATGATGAGGAAGAAACCACAAGCAAAGCTTTGGCCCCCATTGCCGACGATTTGAAGGCCAAGCTAATGGACATTGCTCGTCGGCTAGGGAGCTCCTTAGATTACCTAGTCGCCAACTGCGGGCCTATCAGGGCTAGGTTTGAAGAAATACAAGATCAAATCCCTGATAACATTGCTGACATCATCTCCCAAGCCGCATATCTTGAACAACACAGATACAAGCTGGAGAGGGCACGACAAAGGATTGCCGATCAGCGAGAGAGAAAAGCTCTCGAAGCTACGATCAAAGCCAATCGGCAATCAATCACCGCAGAGAAAGCTAGGCTCAGCGAGATGACTTCAGAACCAACATCGATCGGCTGTGAAAATGCAAGGAAGAGTTGCTAGCTGAGCTCGAGAAGTGCAACGCTGAGATAGCACCGGAAGAGAAGAAACTTGCCAATCTTCCTAGGGCAATTGAAGAACAAAAATCAAAATTGAAAACCTCTGTCAGGAATTTATCAGATCTTACAAAGTCCCTGAAAGCAATCCCTAGAACCGATGCTATCGATGCCAAAGCCATAGAAGACATAGAACAAATCAGGCAAAGGGCAATATCGGCTATCAACAAAACTAGTGGCTGGATGAGCCGATCTTTTGTAATAGGGCTTAGCACTTGAGACTTGAACTTTCATGCCGATTCTTATAATCCTTGTGAACTTCTGTAAATTCCTGCAGCATAACTTGCTTGTGCCGATTCCTGTAATATATCTTGCATTGAAAATTTTTTGAAGTCCACATATTTTTGTATGCTTGTATGTATGCCCCCCTAATTTTAAAATGTCAAACATTGATAAAATTATGGCTTAACTAAGCACATCACAAAATATCGGCAATCACACATCGGCAGCACTCAACCGATTATGAGAAGTTTAAAAGAGACTAAGGGCGATATAACTCATATCGGTCATCACACATCGGCAAAACCCAACCGATTATGATAACTTAAAAGGATTAAGGGCAATATAACTTATATCGGCCATCTAAAGGCGATGTGAACACATTGGCCATCATGTATCGGCATAACACAGCCGAATTATGAATTGATCCAAACACTTGGATAATATTTTTTCAAATATCTCCCATTGAGAGCCCTTCCAAAAACTTCTCCATCAAGCCCTTGCAACATGTAAGCTCCCTTAGAAACAGACTTGTAGATTCGAAATGGCCCTTCCCAACTTGGTGACCACTTGCCGAATTTATTATCTTGAGTCCCAACCGACAAGATCAATTTTCAAACCAACTCGCCTTCTAAAAAAGATTTTGGCACAACTTTCCTGTTATAATGACGAGTGATTTTTTCCTTATCTCTTGTCACCTTTTCCAAAGCACGCATCCTGGATTGAACCAACTGTTCTGATTCATCTACCATGAGATTATGATAATCATCGGCTATCAACTGATCTTGTAAATCAATCCATCTTGAGCCGATGACGCTCTCCTATGGTAACACGGCTTCATGCCCATAAACTAGCTTGTAAGGAGCCACTTGGGTTGATCCATGACAAGCCATTCGATAGGACCATAATGCTTCGGCCAATCGGCTATCCCACTAATTTGGAAACTCAGAGATCTTCCTCTTGATCAACTTGATCAAACTTTTGTTGGATGCTTCTGCTTGTCCATTGGCTTGCGCATAATACGGTGAATAATTCAACAACTTGATCCCCATGCTTTCACAAATTGGACAAACTCATCGGATACGAAGATAGATCCCTGATCGGTTGTGATGGTCCAAGGGACACCAAATCTATATATAATGTGCTCTTTGACGAACTGGATTGCATCCCCAGAATCAACCTTCTTCAATGGAATTGCCTCCACCCACTTTGTGAAATAATCGGTTGCCACCAATATGAACTTATGTCCTTTGCTCGAAGGTAGATTAATCTGGCCGATCATATCAATTCCCCATCCTCTGAATGGCCATGGCTTGATTATGGATTCATAGCCGACGCTGCTGCTATTTGAATTGCTCCAAATTTTTGACAATGTTGACAACCTTTATAAATATCTAAAACAATCCTCTAGCATCATCGGCCAAAAATATCCAGCTCGCCGAAGCAACCATTTCATCTTGTGAGCCGATTGATGAGTACCGCTTATACCCTCGTGCACTTCGCCCATCACAACTTTCGCTTGATCGACACTCAAACATTTTAGCAATACTCCATCAATCATCCGATAATACAGATCGTCATCCAGCAAAACATACCTCAATGCTTTGTATCGCAATTTTCTCGAAGCCGATTGAGAAGGATTCTTCAGATAATTAAATACATCGTACCTCCAATCATCAGCTGCGATTATAGCAATTTCTACCTCAATATCTTTCATCATCGGCTTGTACCCCGATGCCCCTGAGCCAAATCATTAGTTTCAACATTTTGCTCTCGAGGAATATGGGTCAAAGTCACTAGCCAAAAACTTTCCATCAATTCCTGGAACTTTCCATAGTAGATCATCAGTGTATCATTCTTTCATTCATATTCCCCAGCTAATTGACTGATGACCAGCAAAGAATCACCCATGATTTCGATGGCATCGGCTTCAACTTCCTTCAAGAGTTGAAATCCTTTGAGAACTGCCTCATACTCAGCTTGATTATTGGTGGCATAAGGCTTGATAGTATAAGCAAATTCAAAACTTGCCCCCCTAGGTGATATTATGACCAAGCCGATACCACAACCATGAGTACAAACTGATCCATCGAAAAACAAAGTCCAAGGTACTATATCAATCGAACCGATTGAGTCATCATGATGCTCGACAATGAAATCGGCTATGGCCTGTCCCTTGACTGCTTTGGGTGACTCATACCTAAGATCAAATTCTGTTAAGGTATAGATCCATTTGAAGGGTTACGCGGAGGCTACGCTAGCCGAAAACAAAACTTTTTACCGCGCAAACCAGGAACACTTGCAAGTAAGGGCCGATAGATCGTTACCGATTGGAGTAGAGTGCAGCGGAATAGCCAATCAGGGCAATCCGATCCGAACAGTGTAGCCGATTCCTGGAGACAGCCGATTCGCCAATCAGCCGATTCGAGTCGTCCGGCCGCGTTCTCATGCCTCGCTCCGATGCGCCCAACTGCAGCCGATTCCACCACAGCCGATCGCTCCGATTGTAGCCGATCCGAAGCCGATCAACAGCGCGCAACGTAGCAGCGCCTCTACCGGTATCCACACGTTCGGGGATAGAACACCATACACCCGTGTGCTAGCACGCGATGCAAGGCTAGGGTTTGGCTCGAAAGTGGGGAGGGTTTCCGTGGAGATTGATCTCGACGACTTCTGTTGCACGCGATGCAATTGACATGTCGCAGCTCTCCACCCCTCCCTCCTTTATATAGAGTTGGCGGACTGGGACTAGTGGCCGATTAGGACTCTATTTTGAATCGGATCTCATCCGTATCTCGTAGAGTTGGCCGCCCACACGTCGTAAGCCCATAGGACTCTATCCGATCGAATCCCTATCCGATCGAGCCGTATCCGAGTCCAACTCGAATGCCTGTTCTTATCCCCTTAAGCGTGCGACCCTGTAGGTTCAGGTATACTCGGTTTCGGCTATAGTCTAACTTAGCCGATCGTCGGCTCGAGTCTAACTCAGCCGACCTGTCAACAGCGGCGCCTAGCAGCACATATTGACACCATAGTATACAAGAATAATATCGGCTCTGAACCTGTAATGTGTACACAAATCCCTTCAATAGCTTAACCATTCACTCGAACCGTATTGGATTATCTGTCTGTTGATTGACTCCTCAATCAACTTAGCATGGCCATGCATTTCCATAATCCATTACCTCGAGGGGCCCAGAGATATCTCTCCAAAGGAGGGGCAAATTCCATCTTGATCACTCACATCCCACTCCATGTTTCATAGCAAACCCGAAAACTACCTTTATAACTACCCGTTACGGAATAGCGTTTGGTAGTCCCAAAGTAGGCTACTACACATGTTGGAATCCATGGTGATCTCAGGTTTAAGGACTATGTACCAACACTACCTGAGACCAACTAATGGCACATTAATTCCTGTAGTGTCTCATGGTGGGTCTATCCAACAATGTGTTCTCCAACACATGTGTCCATGTTTATTGATTTGGTATCTCCATACCCATGATCTACGAGACATGATCATCAATCAATAAACATGCCGATCTTAGAATCATATTAGTTCCAATAATATGATATATGATCAGGGATCGTTTAGAAATAGATTCATACATAAAGAGTCTCATAAATAAGTCACGTACTTATTGATCAATACAAGATGTCTATTTCATGGAACTGAATAACACTTTATTCATTTATACATAAACATTGACGTGATATCCAACATCTCCATGTTGCCTCTAGGGCATATCACTAACACCATTTTCCAACTATGCCTTTCAACACCGGAGCCGATAGCATGTACTTGACAACATTAGCTTTGCACATTATGATGCATTCATTGGATAACAAATAATGCCTTAACATTGTGCAAGAAAAATACAGGCATAAGCACAACTTCTCCACCAGAGAATACCTTGTATCTGCATCCAGAAGTCTTCTGCTCAAATAAAAGATTGCTCTTTCCTTGCCCTCGAATTCCTGGATCAAGACCGAACCGATTGACTTCTCATCGGCTGACAAGTATAACTTGAAAGGCACTCCTTTCTGTGGAGGAATCAGAACTGGAGGAGAACTCAAATATTCCTTAATGTTGTTCAAGGCCTTTTGTTGCTCTGCCTCCCAAGTAAACTGCTGATTGGCTTTCAATCTGAGCAAAGGTGTAAAGGGCTCCATCTTCCCAAATAGATTAGAGATAAATCTCCTAATGAAATTCACTTTGCCAACCAGAAATTGCAACTGCTTCTTGTCCTGGGGAGGTTGAATATTCATGATCGCATTGATACTCCTTTGTGTCACTTCAATCCCCCTTTCATTAACAGAAAGCCCAAAATTGTCCAGCCGATATGCTAAAAGCACACTTTGTGGGATTCATCTTCAGGTCATATTTCCTTGTTCTCTCAAGAACCTTCCTCAAATCGGCTATATGGTCATCAACCTCCTTTGATTTCACTACCACATCGTCAATGTAGATTTCAACCAATAAGCAGATCAGATCATGGAATATGTAGTTCATGGCCCTTTGATATGTAGCTCCAGCATTCTTCAAACCGAAAGTCATCACAACCCACTCATATAAGCCGATTGCACCAGGACATCTAAAGGCAGTCTTATAGATGTCTTCTTCTGCCATGAAAATCTGATTATATCCAGTGTTGTCATCCATAAAACTTATGATTTTATGCCCTGAAGCAGCATCGACCAACAAATCGGCAATCAACATTAGGTAATCATCCTTAGGGGTTGTAACACCCTAAAATTTGAAGGCTTAAAAAATCAAAATATAAATTCAGAACTTACAAAAACTTTTGAATTGTTGCATCTTGTCGTATTTAATTGCCTCTTATTTGCGAGTCTTTGTTGCCGAGTTATAAATAAGAGAATATTTATTTAACGATGGAAAAAGTCAATAAGATTTAAAAACACTAAAAGAAAGGAAATTGCAAAATGAATATTAGAAATAAAATTATAATATATATATATGTAATTGGTAAAAACTAAGGTTTAATAAAAGTTTACTTTTGGACCAAAATTATATTTTTGGGTGAAATATTAAAATTACTAGGTATAAATAAAAAGGAATTTATAAAAATAAAGTTGGGCAAAATTTAAAATTTGAAATTAAATTATATTTATATTTGGGGCCAAATTATTTTTTTATTTTTATATGTAAAAAAAGGAATAAAAAATTGGGAAATTGAGAAATGGCACTGTTTATTCGCCGCCGCGTTCGCCCACGTCGCGCCTTCCCGACCCTCTCTCGCCCGCGCATGCCACGCATCGCGCCCGCGCCACGCCTACCCCGGGCTCCCTCCCACACTCCGCACGCTCGCGCCCTCGCGCCGGCGCGCACGTTGCGGGTCCCCGTGCCCTGCCGGCGGCATGCGCGCGCGCTCGCGCCCGCACACGCCACGCGCCGCCGCGCCGCGCGCGCCGCTGCCGCGCGCTGCCGCGCGCGCACGCCGCCTCGCGCCCGCCTCGTGCCGTGCACGTGCCGTCCGCCGCCTCATGCCCCACGCCACACACGCGCCCGTCATGCGCCGCACGCCGCGTCCCGTCCACACGTCGTCATCCCCTCCTTCTCCACACTCGCCATCTCCCTCCCCATTCCTTCCCTTGTTCTTTCCTCACGCCACGCCACCGCGCGCGCGCGCCGCGCCTCGCCGTCCCCTTGTCGTCGTGCCGAAGCATCGCCTCGCCGCCCTTGCCACCACGCGGTGAGTCCCTCCCTCTTCTCCCTTACCGCCACACCGCTCGCACCCACCCCGGCTTGGTTCGGTCGAGAAGAGAAAGGGAAGAGAGAGGGAAGAAAATAGAGACGAGAAGAAGGAGGAAGAAGAAGGAAGGAGGGGAGAAGAAGAAGAAAGGAAAAGAGAAAAGAAAAGTAAAAGAAAGAAAGGAAGAAGAAGAGAAAGAAAAGAGAAAAGATAAATAAAAATAGGAAGGAAAATAAAAAGGGAAAAAATTTAGGAAATTTAGGAGAAAATATATTTTCGGAATAAAATTTTAGGAGATAATATAGGCTAGATATTAAATATAATATTAAGGATTTAATTATCGCATGAATTTAATTTAGAATTTTATCATATGAATTTTTATAAAATTTAAAAATTCTAAATAGTGTCAAACTTTAGGGTTAATTATTTTTGGATTCGATTATTTTAATCCTAGGTTTTGTCGGTTCAATCAAATTTGGAGATAAAATTTGAATTAACCATTTCTTTTCCCGGTATAATATTTTTGAATCATCGATCATAATATTTCTACACTTTAAAATGAATTAGTTTGAAATAATGCCACCTCATAATTAATTAAATCGGTTTAACCACGGAACTTCAAACTATTGCATCTCGCTCGTTTTAACTCGGATTCTATCGAAACTCGAACCTCTAAACTCATCTAAAATCGTAGACTAGTTTTAGGAGCCACTTTTGTGATCAATTTGGCTTTTTGGTGATTTTATTTGAGTTCTGATCGAATTCAATTGGATCTCTCACACGTATTTATAGAGTCCGAGGGAGCCGTTGAGTGCGCCGAAGATCCAGAACAACAAGGTTGCAAGCAAGGCAAGTCATCACTTCCTTTGAGCTTGTTGGACCCATTTTGTGAACTTATGTTGTTTTAAAACCAAACATGCATGCTATATACGTGAGAACTCCCATACTTGTTATATGTCATGCCCTGATATTGAATACTTGTATATTCTTTGTACCCTGTAATGTCGTAAGTTCGGAGTCAATCTTCGACAATGCTTAGCCATGCTAATTTAGATTGATGCACATTCATATTTATCAAATGCTATATGCTTGGGCAACTACCTTGGGATAGGTGGTTGACATACGGCATGTGGAGACATGAGCGCCACATTGCAATGACAATGATGAAATATTTTTGGATGAAAACTAAAAACCAAACAAATGATTTAGACTGGGGCGGCTGGATGATTTGGGCGGATTCCGGTAAAGGCAAGTGTCGTCACTGGTCAATTAAGGACCGAGCCATGAGATAAACATGAAACGAGCTAGTACAACCGTACTTCTCGAATGGGTATAGACCTAGCGGAGTAGATAGCCGAACGGAGGCGGTACCCCTGCATAGTGGTTCATTTGTCTGTGAGAATAGGCAGGAAGCCTACAGGTGGAACATTGGACTGAAATTTGATTTAATTACAACTTAAAGAATGATGAGTCTTTCCCTTCCTGGGAGTGCCAAAACTTCTCTCACTGCTAGAAACTGTGTACGGCTAGAGTGCATGAGGGCTCAAGTTCATTGAGCAGGTACTGCCAAATTGAGGTTATTGAAAGGCTTTGCCGTGACACGTCTCATGTGTTGGGACTTTGGCTTATGTGTTGGGAAAGTCATGGAGTACGGCTAAAGTGTACGTCCACTGCAGTATGAGTAAAACAATCTATTCGAATAGCTATGCTCGCAGATATGAAGCGGCGGGACAAGTTTTTCGCTTGGCTAGACTCTAAATTTTAAAATGATGGGATGGACATGCATGAGGATTTTGTTATGTGCTGGTGGATCAACTTCTCGAAAGATGAGAAGGGGTAGACCCCAGAAAATCATGATGATCCGATGGCGGGAAGCTATCCTTGGGATCACAATGGATGATGGACAGAACCATCACTGATTAAATGAACTATGGAATTAAAACTTGATCAATCTTAGGTCTTAGGTTTGTGAAAAGAATTGCAAAACTGGCTTTATGCAAAAGAACCACAGCCATTCCTTGATTATCCCGTATCATATGCATCTTTGCTGTGGTGGCTTGCTGAGTACGGTTGGTACTCACTCTTGCTATATGCACAAACATTCAGATGTGGGCGATGAAGACCCTGAAGATCCGTACGCATACTACCAGGAGGGTATGGAAGACGATTGCGCTCAGTAGGTCTTAGACTTTAGTCGTTTCCTGTGGCAATGGTGTGCCGCTGCCTTCTCTCCGCTGTCTTATATGCATTCTACTTTTGCTTGTATTCCAGACCGTTCGGTCCTATTTTCTAGACAATGCCTTCGGGCGCTATATTGTAATATTTTGCGTAAGATTGATGTATCGTGCACACTTGATGATTCAGTATTGTAATCATGGGTACCAAATTACTCGATCCCTGGAAATGGTACTGTGAACATGAATGATTCCTGTTACAAAAATGGGGGTCTACAGGGGTAGCTTTGTTCAGATCACGAAAATCAATACACACCCTAAGCTTGCCATTTTTCTTGATCACTGGAACTATATTGGAAACCCACTCAGCATATCGGCATGGTCGAATGAAACCAGCATCATTCAATCGAGTGATTTCGGCCTTGATGGCGTCATACATATCGGCTTTGAATCTCCTAGGTGATTGCTTAAATGGCAGATATGCTGGTTTAATAGGAAGCTGATGTTTGACAATTGATCGGCTAAGTCCGCGCATCTCAAAATATTCCCAAGCAAAGCAATCTTTATATTCTTTCAAAAGTTCTATTAGCTTGGTTCTAAGTTGAGAAGACAAATTTTTGCTAATTAATGTCGGCCTAGGCCTATCTCCTGGACCTATATCAACTTCTTCCAAATCATCGGCCGACATGAAGCCTTGTCCCAATTTGCCATCGAGATCATCTACAGTGTCCTTGATGTAGAAACTTGAACCCTCCACGACGCCCTCAAAGCAATAATCGGGGCTCTTCGTCTCCAATTGGCTGTATGTCACAATCATACACTTTTAGATAATCTCCTTGCCAAATCTTGCCACACAAGCAATCAATTCCATCCATCTCTCAAAGAGTTAAATCGGCATTGGCAATGTTGACTGACCTGTGGGCTGGCATGATTTCCACCTTGTTGCCTTGCCATTGGATTAAGCTCTGATGCATGATCGAAGGAATACAACAATTCGCATGGGAATAGTCTTGCTGCCGATTGTCAGCTCCACGTTCAAAACTCCTTTGGTTTCCGATGGATTGCCACCAAAGTCTTTGAGAACCATGTTGGTCTTGATTAGATCATTCGAACTCCTGCCCAACTTCTTGAAAGTAGAATATGGCATTAAATTTATTGCAGCCCCACCATCAACCAAGATGACCAACATCTTGAACATCGGCTTGCCATTGACAAACCCCTTGACATACAGTGGCTTGAGGCGCCGATGCCCTATCCCCTCTGGTTTTTCAAAAATAGCTTGCTCCGGGGACAAAACCAACTTGGCTAGGGATTCATCCACAAGATCTGCATCGGCTTGGCTAGCCTCATATTCTGCTGGTAACACAAAGACCATGTTAACCGATGCAGAAGCAACATCTTTTCCCTTAGCTGCCCTTTTCGCCTTGTCGGCTTTGACCTCATCGGCTAAAAGTACTTTGCTCTTAATGCGCCACTCTTTCCTTGAGTGTTCTTGCTTCTTCCTCTTCAGCCGATGATCGATCTTGGCTTGTACCTCCTGGAAACATCCTCTGCTCTTCATCCTCTGAACCCTCCTCTTCTGACTCTTAGTAAAAGTACCAGAAGGGCACTATTGTGGGTTCATGGTCTCATCTTCATCTTCGTCAAAATCCTCCTGCAGAAAATCCTGATGAATTGGACCCAATCTCTGATGAACAGGGAGTTTCCTCTATCCTAGTCAATTTTCCTCAGGACGAGATCGGCTAGATTCTCCAGCGTAGTCGCCATCATAGCTGCATGCTGGACAATTGTCTATTGATGGCAGCCTCATCCCTTCATTCCAGCAAAATCTGAAAAATTTGCAACTCCAATGGGGATCAAAGTTGTCATCCTCCTAACAGTACCCCTCTTCCTGTATGTCATGCTTCCTCTGGTGGTTGTCGATAATTCTAACAGAGTTAGTCTTCTTGGACCTATAATCCTTCCTATCGGCTGCTCTCCCACTCATGTGAACCATGTTGACAGGAAAAGAATTACCATCAACTTTCATCGGCCTCTTTGAATCTTTAATTTAATTTTCCTTGCTTCAATAGTCGATTGGATCTGCTACCTAAAAACTTTGCATTCGTTGGTGCTGTGAGACCCAGTATTGTGCCACATGCAATACTACCTCTTCCTTAACTCCTCAGCAGATGGGATGACATGGACAGCAGGGAGCTGAATCTGTTTCTCCCAAAGTAGCAGATCAAAAATCTTATCAGCCTTGGTAACATCAAACATATTTTTTTGTTGGCCGAATTCTTGACCCACTGACATGTAGTAACCTTCATGTTTCTGGCCCATTCGGTTGCTGCTACTTCGGAGTCCTCCTCATCTTCTTCGAATTCAGAGGCATATGCAACATGGAACCTTTTTAAAGGCTTTATTGGCTTCTTGAAATCTTTGTTCATGTGCTGTTATTTTTTGAGCCAAGTGAGCCAAGGTTTCGAAGTCCTGAGCCGAAAATCTTTCCCTGACTGGCGTCAACAAGCCTTGGAAAGCAAGATCGGCTGATAATCATACAAAATCAAGCTGTAGCATCTGTTCCTCATGTCTCTAAACCTTTGAATGTAGTCTTGAATAGATTCATCATGCTTCTGCCTGATAGCTATCAAATCAAACAGTTTTATCTCATGAATTCCACTATAGAAGTACCTATGAAACTGTTTCTCCAGATCAGCCCAACTTTGAACAGAATTATAGGGCAAGGATGAAAACCATGTGAAAGCCGATTTAGATAAAGACAGAGGGAATAATCTAACCCTCAGGGCATCAGTAGCCGATGCTTCCTCACACTGGGCCAGAAATCGGCTGACATGCGAATAAGTCAACACATTGTCCTGCCCTGAGAATTTTGAAAAATCTAGCACCTTGTATCGGCTCGGCAATGGCACCCTCTCGAAGTATTCCGGATATGGATACCGATACATGTTGCTAGTATCCTTGGGCTTGAGGCCAAATTGCTCCCTCGTTACATCGGCAATCATATCAACCCACGGCTTCTGCTGAGGTGCTCCGTGCTGCTGTATCAGCTCAAACTGATTGGCTTGAGGCAAGTACTGGGGTTGAGGTGGTGTCCCCTGCCGATACTGCATCTGAGGTGAATACGGCTGATATTGGAAATTGAGATTGCCCCCATGTGATGTTGAGGAGATTGATGCACCCCATGGGCTTGTTGATCATGAACAAACTGAGAGCTGATTAGCTGGCGCTGCTGTAGGATCAGAGTCTGCTGCCCCATCAGCACCCGTTGAATCGGCTTAGCAGCCGATTGGTTTTTCCAGAACATAGCCGCAACTTGGTCTTGGGAAACCTAAGGGATGTTGTATCCGATGTGCTGAGGTTGCTGTTTGACCAAGAGAAAAGGATTAAACTCTGGCTACTTCTGCGTCGATGATGAAACAGTCGGCTTTCCAGGAGCCGATGCTAAGACCATCGGCTGTTCTGGGACCGTACCAGAAGCAGGGTGTTGCTTGTCAGTAGCCAAAGTCCTATATGGTGGAAAATTGCCTTCAGGAAGAAATATCGGCCCCTTGGCTTGATGCTCAACAATCCTTGTCACGCCCAGAAATTCAGACCAGAATTTCCGAAGCTATATGTGTATTAAAATCTCTGTCCAGGACCAGCCAGGGTACACATACGATAATTGTTGATATTACAGTTCCACATCTTAGAAACATTACAAAAAGATTACAAAAGAGCAGCAAAAAAAAGAAAAGAGGCCTAAGCCAAAGCTTGATGCTGGCCACGTGGCTTCAACCGTTCCACAGGCATCTTCTAGAGTGCAGGAGAAAGCCTACTCAACTTCATCTTCTTCTTCGGCTTCTTGCTCAGGTTCTGGTGAAGAGGCAAGGATGAGTACTTCCGCGTACTCAGCAAGTCATACTGGAAGAGAGAGGGTATGAATGCAAGGGGGAAGACAAGGATTTGGCTTGGGTTTGCCTTTAGCACAAACAGCTAGGGTTTTTACAAACAAGGGGTTTTGAACATGACAAAACAGAAATAGTGCAAGTATTTAATTCATATTGAAAGCCAACACTGTCCAACGTTATCCCCACGTTGCGACAGGCCCAAACCCTCCAACTATACTAGTCATGTTCCATTAATCAGGTTTTTAATCAGTGTGGGACTAATCACGATGAAGTTGGTTGATCGCCCATAACTGTGGGCACGGCTATTCAAATAGCTTTACTCTGATCAGAGGTGTACAACTGTACCCACAAGACACAGCCTCACAACACGACTTCCCGTGCGCTGGAATACCGCCATGGTACCCCGGAAAGGGACTATGATAGGACCTTTTGTATAACCCCTTGCTAACCAAGCAAACCACACCAAGGTTTTGCCCCCACTCCCGTCCATGGGACATGGGCAGCCCCCCTGAGTGCCTCAGTGAATCCGACAGCCCAGAACCCTTATACCAGGGCCGACGGCACTCCACCCCGCTCACCCTTGCCGGGTTCGTCGGCTAGGAAGAGCTACACTATAGGACCCACCGTTGCCCATTCTGGCTTGTGGTTTGTACGGTCAGTCTCCCGAGGGTTTCCCGTGTACCGGTCCTTAAATGCCATGGGCACCACTATCAAAACCACAGCACCCACAGCCCACCATTTGTCATGTTTTAGTTATTAGTCCAGTCCACAAAGTCCTCGGATTATATCTTTCATTTCATGTGTCCAACATAATGTAGTCTAGATGAAATTACCCATTTAGTGTGCTAGTAAGTCTAAGCAGGTCTAAGCATAACCTAGGCCTATAAGCTAGTCATGTTGTTATCCAAGTTTATCAAAGGGGTTAGGGTGGCAAGCCTAAGGCTTAAATCTAACCATACGGTGTAATATTCCCATGAGATGATATTCAAAAATAAATGCAGTTTAATAGAATAAAACAGGTGTTTTAGTGAAAATAGGAGCAATATGATCAATAATAAAGCATGACTTGCCTTGCTCTTCGGACTAGGGAAACTCTGCGACAACTTCAAAGTACACCGGGTCGGAGGAAATACCGGAATCTACATGACAAACAAAGCACTTCAACAAAAAAAGGCTAAAAAGCTACTGAAACAGGGCAAAACCATTTTTAATGTATTCTTGGCATTTTTATGAATTTAATGAAATTTGAATGGGCTAAAACGGAGCTCGGATTGAAAGATATGATTTTTAGAAATTTTCTGTGTTTTTACTAAAGCAGAAAAAATCCTTAATAATTTATTGCGCAATAAGTCCCGAGAATGACGTCAGCGGCTAGGGCTGACGTCAGTGGCCGAATGCTGACGTCATCGGCCGCGGGAGCACCGGTCCACGGCCGAGAGGGAGCGGTGCACCACGTGGCGCCAAGGTGGCCACTACGTGGCGTGCCACGCAAGCGAGCGGGAGCGGACGGATCCGATTTGCCTCAGCAAATCGGATGGACGGGGAGGGCCGCGGGCGGCACGGATGGCCGGCAATGGCGCATGGCGGCTGTAGATCGGGCGACGCCATTCGGGCGGCGACGCGGGGCGGCGAAGTGCCGCGGCTCATGCGCGGGCGGAGCCGCGTGCACCCGCAAGCGGCGACGCGGGCTCGAACCGAGATGGCGGGAAAGGGTGGTTCACCGCGAGGACGTCGAAGGTGGGGAAGATGATGACGGCGACGGTGAGAACGGCAGCGGAAGAGTGCGGGGAAGGGCGGCCGAGGGGGCTCGGGCACCGGGGATGGAGATGGAGATGGCGGCGAGGTCCGGGGTGGCTCGGGACGACGGGGAAACACGACCGAAGGTCGGCGATGGGCTCGGGAGCTTGGGTGCACGGTGCCGGAGTTAGAGAGGGGGAGGAGAGCTCGGATGAGGACGTGGGGAGGACGGGGAGTTCGGTGGCCGGCTTTTAAAGGGCGTGGGGAGGTGATTAAGGCCGATGGGAGGGACAGGAATTAAAGGCGGCGGGATCCCGAGGCGCGGGGAAGGTGGGCATGCGAGATCCGTGCGGGGCGGGGCGGCGGAAATGGCGCCGGGGCGGCCGGCTGGAGGTGGACGACGGGCTTGACAGGCGGGCCCCACGTGTCAGGGTCCCATGGAAAAGGGGGAGGGGAAATAGACTTATTTCTCGGGCGCGAGGCTTAAGCGGGCCGCGGCCTTCGGCCGGCCCGTGAGGGAGAGAGGGGAGGCGCAGGCGCGCGGGCAAGCTGGTCCATCGGCTCGGGCCGGCGGCCCAAGGCCGAAAAGAGTGGGAAAAGGACGGGAGGAGAGAGAAAAAGAATTCTTGGGATTTATTAATTCTGGTTTTGATTTTAATTAGTTAAAAATTATTTCTAGTGTTCTGAAAATTCCACTAAAAATCCTGTTAGTGTATTTTGACATGTAGAATTTAAGAAAAATCCTACCATGCCATTTCCATTTAGATTTTTGCTTTTAAAATTATTTGTTCACTCCAGTTAAATTACAACTATTTTCTTTTGCGATTTTTCTGTCGATTTTAAAAAGGGGAAAACTCCTCAGGGTGTGATAAACCTACCCCCCTTAAACGGAATCTCAACCCTAAGATTCGGAGGTACTGGCGAAGAGATAGGGATGAGCGGCCTTTAGCTTATCTTTTCTTTCCGAGGTGGCCTCTTCTTCTGAGTGATGAGTCCACTAAACTCGACAGAACTTGGTAACCTTGTTCCGTGTTTTCCGTTCGCTGGTTTTGAGGATACGTTCTGGTTTCTCTACATAAGTCAAATCTTCCTGAATCTCTATCTGATCCGGGCTCGTCTGTTCTTCTGGTACTCTTAGGCACTTTTTAAGTTGTGAGACGTGGAATACATCATGGATGCCGGCCATGGACGTTGGAAGCTCGAGCCGATAAGCTACTTCTCCTTGCCGTTCCTGTATCCGGTACGGTCCAACAAAACATGGTGCCAACTTGCCTTTAGTTTGGAAACGGTGTACTCCTCGAAGCGGGGTGACTCGAAGATACACGTAATCACCTGCCTCGAACGTTAGGTCTCTTCGACGGTTGTTTGCGTAACTCTTTTGCCGAGACTGTGCGATTCTAAGCCTCTCCCTTACTGTCCTGACCTTTTCCTCTGCCTCGCTTAACACTTCGGTCCCAAACAACTAGCGCTCGCCAGTTTGGTCCCAAAAGAGCGGGTACGACACTTTTGTCCATACAACGCTTCGAAAGGTGCCATATGCGGCCTCGATAGCCGTTGTTGTAAGAGAACTCGCATAAGGCGACTCTTGTCCCATGCTTTCCCAAAGTCGAGGGCACAGCCCGCAACATGTCTTCCAAAATCGATCCGCCGCTGGTCGACCATCGGTTTGAGGGTGGTAGGCCGTACTAAAATTCAACCGGGTGCCAAGTTCCTCTTGTAGCTTCGCCAAAACCCCGAGGCGAACCGACTACCACGATCCGATACTATCTTCTTGGGTACCCCATGGAGACACATGATCCTTGCGAGATATAATTTCGCGCAGTCTCTTTCGTGTAAGTGGTGTGCACCGGGATGAAGTGGGCTACTTTAGTGAGTCGGTCAACGATAACCCGATGGAATCGTACCACGACGACGTCCGGGTATTCCCGTGATGAAGTTCATTCGATTTCTTCCCATTTCCACTCGGGATTTGGAGTGGCTATAGTAACCCCGCACGTCTTTGATGTTCTCCTTCACTCGATGGCATACATCGCATAGTGCCACGAACTCGGTATTTCTCTTTTCATACCGACCCACCAAAACTTCTCCTTAAGATCTTGGTACATCTTGGTACTTCCGGATGGATAGAGTACCGACTCGATGAGCTTCGGTCGGATCAACTTTTTCAATTCTTTATCCTCCGGTACGCACATCCTTGTGCCCATCCAGATCGTTCCATGCTCGTTCTCCGTGAAATCACGAGCTTTTCCAACCCTCATGTTCTTCTTAAGCTCGTTATGACGGGATCCAAGGCTTGAGCTATGCAAATTTGGTCCAAGAGTGTGGGTTGGGCTTCAAGAGCGGCCACAACTGGGTTCGACAATTCCGTGTTCGGCGCTCTAGGTCCCGTTGTAATGCTCACATCTCCTTTTATGTGGATAGAGTTGTAGTAACTCTTTCGGGTCAAAGCATCGCTACCACATTAGCTTTGCCGTGGTGATAGTGTATACTTAGGTCATAAGCCTTGATCAACTCCAACCACCTTCGCCGACGAAGGTTCAAATCCGCTGGGTGAAAATGTATTTCGTGCTCTTATGATCCGTATACATTTCACATTGATTACCGATGAGGTAATGTGGCCATATTTTCAAAGCATGGACGATCGCCACTAGTTCTAAGTCATGGGTTGGATAGTTAGACTCATGAGGTCTCAAGCGGCGGAAGCATAAGCGACCACTTTTCCTTCTTGCATCAACACACAACCTAACCCTTGGCGAGATGCGTCACAATAGACTTGGAAATCCTTGGTTTGATCGCAAGATCATATGCGTGCGGACACCGATTTTCTCTTAAGTTCTTCAAAAGCGTTGTCACACTCCGCGGTGCACTTAAACTTTTCATCCTTTTTCAACAACCGTGTCATTGGCTTTGCAATTTTAGAGAAGTTCTCAATGAACCGACGGTAATATCCCGCAAGTCCAAGAAAACTCGATTTGGGTGAGCAGTTTGGGTGGAGTCCACTTAGTTACCGCTTCCACATCGAAGGATCCTTTGCGACTCCTTGGGCGTTCACGATATGACCAAGGAATTGTACTTCCTTTAACCAAAAACACACTTTTGTCCATACAACGCTTCGAAAGGTGCCATATGCACCGGCTCGATAGCCGTTGTTGTAAGAGAACTCGCATAAGGCGGACTCTTGTCCCATGCTTTCCCAAAGTCGAGGGCACAGGCCCGCAACATGTCTTCCAAAATCTCGATCCGGTCGCTCGGTCGACCATCGGTTTGAGGGTGGTAGGCCGTACTAAAATTCAACCGGGTGCCAAGTTCCTCTTGTAGCTTCGCCAAAACCCCGAGGCGAACCGACTACCACGATCCGATACTATCTTCTTGGGTACCCCATGGAGACACATGATCCTTGCGAGATATAATTCGCGCCACTCTTTCCGTGTAAGTGGTGTGCCTGGGATGAAGTGGGCTACTTTAGTGAGTCGGTCAACGATAACCCGGATGGAATCGTACCACGACGACGTCCGGGGTATTCCCGTGATGAAGTTCATTCTCGATTTCTTCCCATTTCCACTGGGATTTGGAGTGGCTATAGTAACCCCGCACGTCTTTGATGTTCTCGCCTTCACTCGATGGCATACATCGCATAGTGCCACGAACTCTGGTATTTCTCTTTTCATACTGACCCACCAAAACTTCTCCTTAAGATCTTGGTACATCTTGGTACTTCCCGGATGGATAGAGTACTGACTCTGATGAGCTTCGGTCAGGATCAACTTTTTCAATTCTTTATCCTCTGGTACGCACATCCTTGTGCCCATCCAGATCGTTCCATGCTCGTTCTCCGTGAAATCACGAGCTTTTCCAACCCTCATGTTCTTCTTAAGCTCAGTTATGACAGGATCCAAGGCTTGAGCTATGCAAATTTGGTCCAAGAGTGTGGGTTGGGCTTCAAGAGCGGCCACAAATCTGGGTTTGACAATTCCCAGGTTCAGGCGCTCTAGGTCCTGTTGTAACTGCTCACATCTCCCTTTTATGTGGATAGAGTTGTAGTAACTCTTTCGGGTCAAAGCATCAGCTACCACATTAGCTTTGCCAGGGTGATAGTGTATACTTAGGTCATAAGCCTTGATCAACTCCAACCACCTTCGCTGACGAAGGTTCAAATCCGGTTGGGTGAAAATGTATTTCAGGCTCTTATGATCCGTATACATTTCACATTGATTACCGATGAGGTAATGTGGCCATATTTTCAAAGCATGGACGACTGCCACTAGTTCTAAGTCATGGGTTGGATAGTTAGACTCATGAGGTCTCAACTGGCGGAAGCATAAGCGACCACTTTTCCTTCTTGCATCAACACACAACCTAACCCTTGGCGAGATGCGTCACAATAGACTTGGAAATCCTTGGTTTGATCTGGCAAGATCAATACTGGTGCGGACACCAGTTTTCTCTTAAGTTCTTCAAAACTGTTGTCACACTCCGCGGTGCACTTAAACTTTTCATCCTTTTTCAACAACTGTGTCATTGGCTTTGCAATTTTAGAGAAGTTCTCAATGAACCGACGGTAATATCCTGCAAGTCCAAGAAAACTCCTGATTTGGGTGACAGTTTTGGGTGGAGTCCACTTAGTTACTGCTTCCACATCAGAAGGATCCACTGCGACTCCTTGGGCGTTCACGATATGACCAAGGAATTGTACTTCCTTTAACCAAAAAACACACTTGCTGAACTTAGCATAGAGTTGGTGGTTTCTTAACTTTTCGAGTACCAACCGGAGATGGTTCTCGTGTTCCTCTTCTGACTGGGAATAGATCAAGATGTCGTCGATGAACACTACGAAGAATTTGTCTAGGAATTCCATGAACACTTCTTTCATCAAGTTCATAAAAAGGATGGGGCATTAGTAAGTTCGAAGGACATGACCGTGCACTCGTACAAACTGTATCGAGTGATGAAAGCGGTCTTGGGAATGTCGTCCTCTCGAATCCTTAGCTGATGATAGTCTGACCGTAGGTCTATCTTAGAGAACACCTTTGCTCCCTTTAATTGTCAAACAGATCATCAATCCGAGGAAGGGGATACTTGTTCTTAATAGTGACCTCGTTGAGTGCGCGATAGTCGACGCACATCCTCTTGGTCTTATCCTTCTTTTCCACAAATATTACTGGAGCACCCCAGGGCGATGTGCTCGGGTGGATATATCCTTTCTGTAACTGTTCGTCCACTTGCTTCTTGACCTCTACCAACTCATTGGCTCTCATCCTATAAGGCATCTTGTGGATCGGAGCAGTGCCAGGGACTAGGTCAATCGAAACTCTATTTCTCTTTCAGGTGGCATCGTGGTTAGATCTTTCGGGAAGACATCCGGGTACTCGCAAACCATGGGAATATCCTCTAACTTGTTTAGGTATTTTCCTTCCCCTTAAGGTTTCTCCTTGACTGAGATCCGATTCAGGCTTGCTACCCCCCTTGACGATTTAGGGGAGCGGAAAATCACTTCCCTCCCTTCACCACGGGTCAAGGTGATTCTGTGACTCGCGCAATCGATCAAGCCTCTATAACGGGTTAGCCAATCCATCCCAAGGATGACATCTAGGCCTTGTGATTCCAGAAGGATAAGATTGGCTAGAAAGGGGGATCCTTGGATTTCTATTGCCACCGAAGGACAGAAGTGGGTGGTTTTCAAATGTTTCCTGGGGGTTTGAACCCGCATGGGTATCTTAAGTTTCAGTACCGACAACCCATGTGTCCCCACAAATGCTTTCGATATGAAAGAATGGGTTGCACCCGAATCAAACAGGACTGATGCGGTAAAGGAGTTCATAGGGAACATACCCAGTATCACGTCCGGTGCATCTTGTGCTTCCTCCGCTGAAGCATGATTCACCCTCGCCTGGACGAACCGAGGCGCACGCTTTGGTTTTGGACACTTGTCTGCAAAGTGTCCAGGTTTCCCACAGTTGAAGCAGTTGTCGGGTTTAAATCCCGAGTCCTTCGGCGGTGCTCGCTTGGGTTGCGGTGGCGGCTGCACCATTGGTGGATGCGGGGCGGGATTCCGTTGCGGCTGCCCAAAGCGGCTTCCACTGTTTTGGAAGTTTCTAGGGTGGTAGGGTCGATGCTGGCGAACAATCATGGTAGTAGGTCTGCCCTGACCTCCGGGAGTGAAACGTGACCGTTGGGGGTTCCCTTGTTGAGGCTATGGTCTGAACTGAACCGCCTTTCGTTTCTTTAGCATCTTGTTCCGTTGATCTTCTTGGCGAATAGCTTTGTCGACCAGTTTTTCAAAATCGACGTATTCACCTGAGATTAGCTTGTCCGTTAACTCATCATCAAGTCCAGCCAAGAACTTTTCTTGACGCTCGCCGTCAGTGCGCACATCTTTCGGTGCATAACGTGCTAAGCGATTAAAATCATGCAGGTATTCCATGACTGTTCGGCTGCCTTGTTCAAGGGATCTGAACTCCCTTTTCTTCTATGCCACAATCCCTCCAGGAATGTGTGCTTTCCAGAATTGTTGGCAGAATTCTGCCCAAGTGACCGCAGGCGCGTCTGCCCGACGAGTGACTAGGAGATTGTCCCACCATGCCGAGGCAGGTCCTTGGAGTGAAAGACACCCTTTCTTGGTCTGTGCACTGTAGTGGGTCCAATTTCTTTTCTATGGCATTGAGCCAATTGTTGGCTTCCATGGGATTTGTGGTGCTAGCGAAGGTTGGGGGCCGGACACGGAGAAACTCCGACAATTTGTTTGGTGGGGGACGTGGCGGTGTGAACTGGTCGTTATGGTTCTGGTTCTGCTGCTGAAACTGTTTCATCATTTGCAACTATATATGTTGATACTGCTGTTGCATTTGCTACATCATTGCAGCCATCATTTGGGTCTGGTTGGCTAAGACTTGAGCCAAGGTGATGTTCTCGGGTGTAGGAGGTGGGGTGTTGTCATTAGCTCTGGTGTTGTTTTCTGCTGACTCAGTGTTGGTGTTGGTGTTGTCGTTCCTGGTGTTCACCATCTAAAGGAGCGGAACGAATAAGGTGAGAGAAGGAGTAAAACAGATTGGACTGAGAAGCCAAACTTTATTACTTGTTTTGATCTGTTCTTTATTAAACACTTAAAACACACTCAACATCCTTAACTGGATAACCCATACCCACGCTTGATATAGGTTGACCACTACCCCACACACAACACTCCTAACACACAGCAACTAATCAAGCAGGAAAACTAGGGAAAATGGTAAACTAAGGGCGTCGACACTCTAGGGGTCGGAGCGGCTTCCGCGGTCGGTGGAGTCGAAACCATTCCCTTGGGAGTTCCCGTCTTCCTTTTCCTTTGAGCGGCTTCGAGAGCTTGCTCACTCCTCTTTTCTTCCTAGGCTCTTGGAGTTGCCACTGCTACTGCCTCTGCTGCTGCTGGACACGGAGATCCATCCTCCTCCTCTCCTCGGAGCGGGGACCAGAGCAGGAGTAGGATCTGGCACTGGTGCAGGAGCTGGGGAAGGTGGCAGAGCAGGAAGGGGAACCCTAGGCGCTAGCTGCATCCGCACCGGGGCCTTGGTGTTCTTCCGAGGCGTGATCCTGATCCGAAGGATGTTGGGAGGTGGCAGCCCTTTCAGGATGGCGATTTCTTTCTTGAGGCGATCCACCTCATCCTTCAGGCTCTTGATCCTCAGGATCTTCTGGTCATTCAAGGCCTTGGCTGCCATATGAAAGTCTGAATGCATCTTGTCCAACCCTTCAATTACAGTCCTCATGTGAGAGAAGGTGGTGCCGTTCTCCCCTTCGGCGGATTGGAAAAGAGTTGACCACTGACGAACTTCCACGTCGGGGATGGAGACGGTAGGCAGAGTGGCGGAGATGGTAGTCATGCATCTCCCTCATCCGGGCTAGCATCAGGTAAGCAGCCTCTTGGCAGGCATGCTCATCCGTTCCTCCTGAAGCAATGACCACCATGTTCGGGATGTTGGTGCCGACGAAACCGTGCATCTACAAATGGACCTGATGGGGCAGCTCGCTGCCAAAAGGTGAGACAACGGTGTACTCGGGAGCACCAGGATAGCCTACTGCCAAAGCCATCCTTGCTAGTTCCGCGATGAAACCCTTCAGTCCCTCACCGTTGTGGGTGACAGGACGGCCTGCCATCTAGAGAAGACAAGGTAGGGGATCAATGCATGCTCAAACTCAAGTTAGATAAACGGTAAAAGACTCAAGTGAAGTAAACAAGAAAAGAAGGGTTTTTAAGAAACATTTTCAAGGGCTAAGTGAAACCTCTAACGACATCCCCTAGATGATGAGGTAATACTTAAAATAGATGCTTAGTTATAATAGGTATAAAATCAGCGGCCATTCCCTCCTATCTGGACTTAGGACTTTGCTCCCTTAGAAAAAAATCCCGACTAACGGGCGAATAAGATTGCAGATGGTTTTTTTCAAATTTAGCTTAAAAGTCTTATCACTCAGACTGACCTGGTTTTTGAAATTTTCTGTTTTGGAAAACGCTCAAGATTCTCCCCAACCCCGAGGAAACAGAGACCCATTTTCCCGAAACGACTCCAAAAGCCGGACTCATGCATATGAAAGAGTTCGAGGGCTCCTAGGGTTTTTCCATTTGGCTTTTCCTACGGTCCGGAATTGGCTCGATACCAACTTGTCACACCCAGAAATTCAGACCAGAATTTCCGAAGCTATATGTGTATTAAAATCCCTGTCCAGGATCAGCCAGGGTACACATACGATAATTGTTGATATTACAGTTTCACGTCTTAGAAACATTACAAGAAGATTACAAAAGAGCAGCGAAAAAAGAAAAGGGGCCTAAGAATAAGCTTGACGCTGGCCATGTGGCTTCAACCATTCCACACGCATCTTCCAGAGTGCAGAACAAAGCCTACTCAACTTCATCTTCTTCTTCGGCCTCTTGCTCAGGTTCTGGTGAAGAGGCAAGGATGAGTACTTCCGCGTACTCAGCAAGTCATACCGGAAGAGAGAGGGTATGAATGCAAGGGGGAAGACAAGGATTTGGCTCGGGTTTGCCTTTAGCACAAACAGCTAGGGTTTTTGCAAACAAAGGGGTTTTGAACACGACAAAACAGAAGTAGTTCAAGTATTTAATTCATATTGAAAGCCAACACTGTCCAACGTTATCCCCACGTTGCAACAGGCCCAAACCCTCCAACTATACTAGTCATGTTCCATTAATCAGGTTTTTAATCAGTGTGGGACTAATCACGGTGAAGTCAGTTGATCGACCATAACCGTGGGCACGGCTATTCGAATAGATTTACTCTGATCAGAGGTGTACAACTGTACCCACAAGACACAGTCCCACAGCAGGCTTCCCGTGCGCCGGAATACCACCACGGTACCCCAAAAAGGGACTGTGATAGGACCTTTAGTATAACCCCTCGCTAACCAAGTGAACCACACCAAGGTTTCACCCCCACTCCCGTCCCTGGGATGTCAACAGCCCCCCCGAGTGCCTCGGTGAATCCGGCAGCCCAGCAACCCTTATACCGGGGCCGACTGGCACTCCATCCCGCTCACCCTTGCCTGGGTTCGTCGGCTAGGAAGAGCTACACTATAGGACCCACCGTTGCCCATTCTGGCTTGTGGTTTGACGGTCAGTCTCTCGACGGATTCCCGTGAACCGGTCCTTAAATGCCATGGCCACCACTATCAAAACCAAAGCACCCACAGCCCTCCATTTGTCATGTTTTAGTTATTAGTCCAATCCGCAAAGTTCTCAGATTATATCTTTCATTTCATGTGTCCAACTTAATGTAGTCTAAATGAAATTACCCATTTAGTGTGCTAGTAAGTCTAAGCAGGTCTAAGCATAACCTAGGCCTATAAGCTAGTCATGTCGTTATCCCAAGTTTATCAAAGGGGTTAGGGTGGCAAGCCTAACGCTTAAATATAACCATACGGTGTAATATTCCCCATGAGATGATATTCTAAAATAAATGCAGTTTAATAGAATAAAACATGTGTTTTAGCAAAAATAGGAGCAATATGATCAATAATAAAGCATGACTTGCCTTGCTCTCCGGACTGGGGAAACTCCGCAACAACTTCAAAGTACATCGGGTTGGAGGAACTACCGGAATCTACACGACAAATAAAGCACTTCAACAAAACAGGCTAAAAAGCTACTGAAACAGGGAACAAAATCATTTTTAATGTATTATTGGCATTTTTATGAATTTAATGAAATTTGAATGGGCTAAAACGGAGCTCAGATTGAAAAGATATGATGTTTAGAAGTTTTCTATGTTTTTACTAAAGCAGAAAAACTCCTTAATAATTTATTGCGAAATAAGTCCCAGGAATGACATCAGTGGCTAGGACTGACGTCACCGATCGAATGCTGACGTCATCGCCCGCGGGAGCACCGGTCCACAGCCGAGAGGGAGCGGTGCACCACGTGGCGCACACGTGGCGCCGAGGTGGCCACCACGTGGCGTGCCACGCGGGCGAGCGGGAGCGGACGGCTCCGATTTGCCTCGGCAGATCGGACGGCCGGGGAGGGGCGCGGGCGGCACGGACGGCCGACGATGGCGCAGGACGGCCGGAGATCAACCGGCGCCATTCGGGCGGCGGTGCGCGGCGGCGGAGTGCCGCGGCTCACGCGCGGACGGAGCCACACGCACCCGCTAGCAGCGACGCGGGCTCGGACCGAGAGGGCGGGAAAGGGTGGCTCACCGCGAGGATGTAGAAGGTGGGGAAGACAACGACGGCGATGGCAAAAACGGCGGCGGAAGAGAGCGGGGAAGGGCGGCCGAGGGAGCTCGGGCGTCAGGGATGGAGATGGAGACGGCGGCGAGGTCCGGGGCGGCTCGGGACGACGGGGAAACACGACCAAAGGTCGGCGACGGGCTCGGGAGCTTGGGCGCACGGTGCCGGAGTGAGAGAGGGGGAGGAGAGCTCGAATGAGGGCGTGGGGAGGATGGGGAGCTCGGTGGCCGGCTTTTAAAGGGTGTGGGGGGTCGGTGGCGGCCGGGATAGGGGAAATTTATCGCCGGAGTAAAAGAGGGGAGTGATTTGGGGATTTAATCGCCGGCGACAAAATCCGGCCATTAGGAGGCGCGGGAGCAGCGGCCAGGGGCGATTAAGGCCGGCGGGAGGGGCGGGGATTAAAGGCGGCAGGATCCCGAGGCGCGGGGGAGGCGGGCGCGCGAGATCCATGCCGGGCGGAGCGGCGGAAATGGCGCCGGGGCGGCCGGCTAGAGGTGGACGATGGGCTCGACAGGTGGGCCCCACCGTCGTGGTCCCGAGGAAAGGGGAGGGAAATAGACTTATTTCCCGGGCACGAGGCTTAGCGGGCGCGGCCTTGGCCGGCCCGCGAGGGAGAGAGGGAGGCGTGGGCGCGGGCGAGGCTGGGCCGTCGGCTCGGGCCGGCGACCCAAGGCCGAAAAGAGCGGGAAAAGGACGGGAGGAGAGAGAAAAAGAATTCCGAGGACTTATTAATTCTGGTTTTTATTTTAATTAGTTAAAAATTATTTATAGTGTTCTGAAAATTCTACTAAAAATCCTCTTAGTGTATTTTGACATATAGAATTTTAAAAAAATCCTACCATGCCATCTCCTTTTAGATTTTTGCTTTTAAAATTATTTGTTCGCTCCGGTTAAATTACAACTATTTTCTTTTGCGATTTTTCTTTGGATTTTAAAATGGGGAAAACTCCTTACGGTGTGTCAAACCTTACCCCCTTAAACGGAATCTCGACCCTGAGATTCGGAGGTACTAGCGAAGACATAGGGATGAGACAATCCTACTGTCAACCTACTGTCAACCACGGTATTGATCGGTAGCGTACCAAGACAGTATAAATCTCTTATGTCTAAAAATACTTTAAGATAAAGATTATACGTATTTATAGCATAGCCGATGTCATAGATCTAATGCATATCGGCTAGTACTCCGATATCACTTTATACTAAGATATCTATATAGATTAAATACCTTAAATAGGAACCGATCAAGTGTTAAGATAACCTAACAGATGGATAACAAGCTTAATATATTTTACCATAGTGAGATCTAGCATATCAAGTAATCATATAATAAACAACATAGCTAAAACAGGTAAGATCGGCTGAAACCCCGATACTATCTCTAATAACAATCATAAGACAATATAGATATTATGATTCTAAATATTACTTAGTAGGTCAGACTTAACCGATGCAGCACTAAGCATAAGAAGAAACATAAGATCTAAACAAATCTATAAAAACCTTTCGAGATGGTGGATACACTATATAATCTAAAGCGATGATGATATGTAACCCGATCGGCTGTTGTCTAGTAACAAAGACTAGCTGATTAGGGTTAGATCGCAATATCGATCTGGATTATATAGTATATATGATAACTAGATGATTTACGTAAACAGGATTAGAGTGTCATAATGATGGAAGCACTAATCCCGAGAGCGCAAGCCGCTATTACAAGTTTTATCTTTCGTTGGAGATCGAACCCGATGCAGCCCAACTCAAAGCAATAACTCATCAAAGTAATTGAAAGGAAAAGGTGGCGATGCGCCAAAGTTGTATTGAATTGATCGTTGCTAAATTAGATGGTCTTGGGTCATATTTATTGTTAGTGATATGCCCTAGAGGCAACATGGAGATGTTGGATATCATGGCCAATGTTTATTTATAAATGAATAAAGTGTTATTCAGTTCCATGAAATAGACAATTTGTATTGATCAATAAGTACGTGACTTATTTATGAGACTCTTTATGTATGAATATATTTCTAAACCATCCCTGATCACATGTCATATTGTTGGAACAAATATGATTCTAAGATCGGCATGTTTATTGATTGATGATCATTTCTCATACATCATGGTATGGAGATACCAAATCAATATACATGGACATGTGTTAGAGAACACATTGTTGGATAGACCCACCATGAGACACTACAGAAATTAATGTGCCATTAGTTGGTCTCAAGTAGTGTTGGTGCAAAGTCCTTAGACCTGAGATCATCATGAATTCTAACATGTGTAGTAGCCTACTTTGGGTCTACCAAACGCTATTCTGTTACTAGGTAGTTATAAAAGTAGTCTTCGAGTTCGCTATGAAACATGGAGTGGGATGTGAGTGATCAAGATGGAATTGGCCCCTCCTTTCAGAGAGATATCTCTAGGACCCTCGAGGTAATGGATTATGGAAGTGTATGGCCATGCCGATTTGATTGAGGAGTCAATCAACAGACAGATAATCCAATACGGTTCAAGTGAAGGATTAAACTATTGAAAGGATGACGCACATCTTGCCTATAGCTTAATTGGTATCGTGAGGCAAAGGGATTTGTGTACACATTACAGGTTCAGAGCTGATATTATATTCTTGTATACTATGGTGTCAATATGTGCTGCTAGGCGCCGCTATTGACAGTCGGCCGAGTTGGACTCGGGTCGAAACCGAGTATACCTGAACCTACAGGGTCGCACGCTTAAGGGGATAAGAACAGACATTCGAGTTGAACTCGAATACGGCTCGATCGGATAGGGATCCGATTGGATAGAGTCCCGATAGGCCTATAGGTCCAGTGGGCAACTCTATATAAAGGGGCGAGGGGTGGAGATCTGAGGCAATCACATTGAACCGAATCAATCTGATTTGACGCAACAAATTAAAACACGCGCATCTTCAAAAGTCGGCGAGTTCAAAATATCCACGAAAACACTTCCCACCTCCGAGCCAAACCCTAGCCTTGCATCTTGTGCTAGCACACGGGTGTTAGGCGTTCTATCCCTGGACGTGTGGATTCCGGTAGAGGCATTGCTACATTGTCGGTTCTATTCGGCAGCTGCGAATCGGCTACGGTCGGGCGCATCGGAGCGAGGCTGGCGCAGTTGGGTGACTCGGCGAATCGGTTGTGGTCGGATTTGCTACGGTATCGACGAATCGGCTGTGGTCGGATCGGCTGCGGCATCGGCAAATCGGCTGTAGTCGGATCGGCTGCGATAAGGCGACTCGGGAATCAGCTGTGATCGGCCAGTATTGTACCGGATCGGATAGCTCCTGATTGGCTATATCCGCTGCACTCCACTCCAATTGGTAACGATCTATCGACCCTTACTTGTAAGGTTCCTGGTTTGCACAGTAGAAATTTTTGTTATTAGCTATCATAGCCTCCGCGTAACCCTTTAGTGGTATCAGAGCTAAAATTGCTTAGTTCGGGTTTTAGATTGGATCTAGAACAAGTTTTGCACACGGGTTGATTAGATCAATTGGTTTTACGGGATCTGTTGAGGAGAGTTGATGGTAATTGCGTTCCTCAATAGTGTATCAGAATGGCGTAATGTGATTACATCGAAGCAATATCCATAGAACTCGATTTGAGTCGGTTTTGAGATAGCGTTCCTTGATAGTGTATCGGAACGGTATAATATGATTATGCCAAAGCTGTCTCGTAGTCTGACCTTGTATGCTGCCTTGCGCCTACGCAAACCATCTCCCTTGATAGTGTATCACGATGGCATAATGTGATTATGCCAATATGGTTTTCGTAAGCGATTTCATAGATTGGATCTATGAATTTTATGTGGTGTTCCGGACGCCGTGTGCATACCCCCCTTATATGTCGTCTCGATACCATATCTCTACGACAGGTAGAAAACATTCTACGCCTAACTTGTTTTTGCAGAGAATGCTTTGAGATGGTATGGCCCTATTGTATGTATGAGATGTATGTGATGCATGTAATATTCTTTCATACGTGCAATGCTTGTAATATTCTTTCAAGACCTACAAGTCGATATAATCTTAAATTATAGCTTCTATAGTAGTAGCTTAGTTTGAAGAAATCAAGCATCATGCACACTGGAAGATGGTGCCGAAGATGGAGATCCTCTGCTCCGGCATGGAGATGTAGATCACCATGTGAAGGGGGCCATACTATTTCATTAATTACTATTCTACCTGCTTTCATATATTGATATGTTTGTTTGATAGGATAGTATCCCTCACAAAATTAAGTGGTAATGATGCCATTCCAAATGTTGCACCCATCACCGTTATGCTCGTCAATGGTGGGTCTACCAAAGCATAATACCATTCTCTATCATAACACGAGGGGTATATATCGGACATATACAGCAGGAGCATTTGGTTTACTTAACAAGGCTATCAAAATAGTTTTGGGCCTTGGGGCATAGGTTGGCGCCGGGCATGGAGATACCACTCCAACAACAAGAGTCACATAGAGATGTGATTAGCAAGGTGTTGCTTACCGATGTTATTAATTTTCTACCAGTAATGCCAAAGCTCACTAGAAATTAATTAACATGTGGATATTGACCCAATACGTAACCTAGAGGGAAGGTGTAAAATACGTAATGGAAGTCTTATGTTAAATTGTTTAACAATAGACATAGCATAAACATTGTGCTAAACTTTGCTTTTTCTCGTTCTAGAATTATGGCGGCTAAAACTACACCAGTACCTTTAATTTGCGGTCTATTCTCGAGAAAGAAAAATTGAATGGAACAAACTTTATGGATTGGTATCGCAAGTTAAGAATTGTTCTCAAGCAAGAGCGCAAGGAGTACGTTCTTGAAGTACCCTATCCCGATGATTGGCCTAATAATGCTACGCTACGCACGGAGGGCTTATGAGAAGCACACTAATGATTTCCTAGACATAAGATGTCTCATGCTTGCTACAATGTCCTCTGAGCTTCAGAGGCAATACGAGAGCAGCGATACTCATACTATTATTCGGGATTACGTGACATGTTTGAGAACCAAGCTAGAGCCGAGAGGTTCAACACCTTAAAGTCCCCGTTTGCGTGTCGGCTTGTTGGGGAGTCTCGTCGCCCGCATGTGATAAAAATGATTGGCTACATTGAGAGTCTGGAAAAACTAGGTTTTCCCCTTAGCCAAGAGTTGGCTACTTATGTGATTCTTCAATCGTTCCCTCCGAGCTTTGAGTCATTCATATTAAATTATCACATGAACAGTATGGATAAGATCTTGGCTGAATTGCATGGGATGCTAAAGACGTGAAGAGAGTATCCAAAAAACGGTCATCATGTGATGATGATGCAAAGCTAAGCGCAAACCACTGTCAAGAAACTTTGCACCAAGAGGAAACTAACTCCCGCTGAGATCGCGAGTGCCTCTAATGCAAAGAAGGGCAAGAAGGGGTCGGCGGCATCAGATGCCGTTTGCTTCTATTGCAAGGAGACATGTCACTGGAAAAGGAACTGCAAGAAGTACATGGAGGATCTCAAAAAGAAGCAAAGTACGACTTCTGCTTCAGGTATTAATGTTATAGACATTAATCTTGCTACTTCACCTACTGACTCTTGGGTATTTGATACCGGATCAGTAGCTCATATTTGCAAATCGTTGTAGGGAATGAGAAGAAGTAGAGGCTTAAGAAGGGGCGAGGTGGACCTGCACGTCGGCTATGGAGCAAGCGTTGCTACGTTCTTTGTCAAGACTGTTTCACTTCATTTACCTTCGGATTAGTTTTGGAATTAAATAATTATTATTGTGTTCCAACTCTATGTCACAACGTTATTTCCGCTTCATGTTTGCAAGCGGAAGGATATGATTTTAGATCAATAGATAATGGTTGTTCAGTTTATCTCGGATATGTGTTCTATTTTCATACTCCATTGGTGAATGGATTATACGTTTTGAATCTTGAAGCGTCTCCCGTCTATAACATTAATACGAGAGGCAATTCCCAAATGATACAAACCCTACATTTATCCGGCATTGTCGCCTAGGCCATATAAATCGAAACGCATGGAGAAGCTCCATAAGGATGGATTGCTTCACTCTTTTGATTTTGAATCATTTGAGACATGTGAGTCTTGTTTACTTGGTAAGATGGCAAAGGCACCTTTCACGGGACACAGTGAGAGAGCAAGTGACTTGTTGGCACTCGTACATACCGATGTATGTGGACCAATGAGCTCAACGGCCGGACATGGTTATCGTACTTCATTACCTTTACCGATGACTTTAGTAGATATGGTTATATCTACTTAATGAGGCATAAGTCCGAATCCTTTGAAAAGTTCAAGGAATTTAAGAATGAAGTACGAATCATTTAGGGAAAACATTCAAGTTTCTACGATCGATCGTGGTGGGGAATACTTGAGCCAAGAGTTTGGTAATCATCCGAAAGATTGTGGTATTGTTCCACAGTTGACTCCACCATGAACTCCACAATGGAATGGGGTGTCCGAACGGAGAAATCACACCTTGTTGGACATGATGCGGTTCATGATGAGACAAAGTGATCTTTCATTATCCTTTTGGGGATATGCTCTTGAAACATGCTGCGTTCACACTAAATAGAGTTCCATCTAAGTCAGTTGAAAAGACACCATATGAGATATGGACAAGGCAACACCCTAGTTTGTCTTTTCTCAAAATTTAGGGATGTGAGGCTTATGTAAAACGTTTACGATCCGACAAGCTCACACCCAAATCGACAAGTGCTTCTTTGTGGGATATCCTAAGGAAACTAAGGGATATTACTTTTATAATTGGGAACAAGGCAAAGTGTTTGTCGCCCGACACGGTGTCTTCTTGGAGAAAGAGTTTCTTTCAAGAAGGGTTAGTGGGAGCAGGGTGCATCTTGAAGAAGTTCAAGAAACACCAGAAAATGTTTCAGCTACCATGGAAGCACAACAGGAGAAACAAGATGTTGCGCCACCTGTTGTAGACACACCAACTCCACAGAGGTCTGAGAGATCACGTCGTGCGCCTCATAGGTACACAAGTGCGGAACAACATGATATATTGTTGTTGGACAACGATGAGCCTAAGACCTATGAGGAAGCGATGGTGGGACCCGATTCCAACAAGTGGCTTGGAGCCATGAAATCCGAAATAGAATCCATGTATGACAATCAAGTTTGGAACTTGGTTGATCCACTGATGGTGTCAAAACCATTGAGTGCAAATGGGTTTTCAAAAAAGGCCAACATGGATAGAAATGTTCACATCTATAAGGCGTGATTAGTGGCGAAAGGTTTTAAACAGATTCAAGGTGTTGATTATGATGAAACCTTCTCGCCCGTCGCAATGCTTAAATCTATTCGGATTATCCTAGCGATTGCTGCATATTTCGATTATGAGATATGGCAGATGGATGTCAAAACGGCTTTCCTAAATGGAAACCTAAGCGAGGATATATACATGATACAACCTGAGGGTTTTGTCGATCCACAGTCGCCTGGAAAGATATGCAAGCTACAGAAATCCATTTATGGATTGAAGCAAGCATCTCGAGTTGGAATATTCGTTTTGATGAAGTAATCAAAGGGTTTGGTTTCATCAAAAATGAAGAGGAGGCCTATGTTTACAAAAGGTCAGTGGGAGCGTAATTGTATTTCTAATCTTATTTGTGGATGACATATTACTGATTGGGAATGATATCCCTATGCTAGAATCCGTCAAGTCTTCATTGAAAAATAGTTTTTCCATAAAAGACTTAGGGGAGGCAGCATACATTTTGGACATTCGGACCTATAGAGATAGATCCAAGAGGCTAATTGGATTAAGCCAAAATACATATATTGACAAGGTGTTGAAAAGGTTCAACATGCACGATTCCTCGGACACATGATGAGCGGAATAAGATGGGTATGGTTCCATATGCTTCGACAATTGGATCCATCATGTATGCCATGCTTTGTACACATCCAGATGTCTCGTACGCTTTGAGTGCTACGAGCAGATACCAGCCAGATCCAGGTGAAGGTCACCGGACTACCGTAAAGAGTATCCTTAAGTACTTGAGAAGAACTAAGGATATGTTCCTAGTCTACGGAGGTGAAGAAGAGCTTGTTGTAAGTGGTTACACCGATGCTAGCTTCCAAACGGACAAGGATGATTATAGATCGCAATCTAGGTTCGTGTTCTGCCTGAATGAAGACGCAGTCAGTTGGAAGAGTTCCAAGCAGGATACTGTTGCTGATTCTACAACGGAGACCGAGTACATCGCTGCTTCAAAAGTTGCAAAGGAGGTTGTTTGGATTAAGAAATTTGTTTCTGAGCTGGGTGTGATGACCAGTGCAACTGGTCCAATGTCTCTCTATTGTGATAATAGTGAAGCCATTGCGCAAGCCAAGGATCTGAGGTCACATCAAAAGTCCAAACACATACTTCAGCGATATCATCTCATCCGCGAGATTGTGGACAGAGGTGATGTCAAGATATGCAAAGTGCACACGGATCTCAACATAGCCGATCCATTGATAAAACCTCTCCCTTGGCCGAAACATGAGGCGCACACAAGAACAATGGGTATTAGATACTATCATGATTGACTTTAGTGCAAGTGGGAGACTGTTAGTGATATGCCCTAGAGGCAACATGGAGATGTTGGATACCATGGTCAATGTTTATGTATAAATGAATAAAGTGCTATTCAGTTCCATGAAATAGACAACTTGTATTGATCAATAAGTACGTGACTTATTTATGAGACTCTTTATGTATGAATATATTTCTAAACGATCCCTGATCACATGTCATATTGTTGGAACAAATATGATTCTAAGATCGGCATGTTTATTGATTGATGATCATGTCTCATGTCACACCCTGAGGTGTTTTCCCCTTTTATAAATCATAAAGGAAAAATCACAAAAGAAAACCTAGAGCAAATAAATAATTTTAGAAAGCAAAAATCTAAATGGAAATGGCATGGTAGGATTTTTCCTAAAATCTACATGTCAAAATACACTAACATAATTTTTAGTGGAATTTTCAGAGCACTAGAAATAATTTTTAACCAATTAAAATCAAAACAGAATTAATAAATCCCGCGAAAATGTTTTTCTCTCTCCTCCGTCCTTTTCCCACCCATTTCGGCTTTGGGCCGCAAGCCCGAGCCGCCGGCCCAGTCCTCCCAGCGCCCGCGCCTTTCTCCCTCTCTTCCTCATGGGCCGGCCGAAGGCCATGGCCCGTTTGCCTCTTGTGACCGCAAAATAAGTCCACCCCCCTTCTCCCCGGGACACTAACAGGTGGGGCCCACCTGTCAGCCCCGTCCCCTACCTCCAGCCGCCCCGCCGCCATTGGCGCCGCCCCTTCCCTGCATGGATCTCGGCCGCCCGCCTCTCCCGCGCGCCCTAAAGGCCTCGCCCTAACTCCCTCGGCTCTCCCTTTGCCCTTAATCGCCTCGGCCGTCGCTCCCGTGCCCCTAATGACCGGATTTGATCGCTGGTAATCAATTCCCCCAAATCCCTCTCCTCTTTACTCCGGTGAGTAAATCCCCCTTTATCCCGGCCACCACCGACCTCCCCGTCCCCTTTAAAAGCCGGCCTCCATCCTCCCCGAGCTCCCCACACCCTCTTTCGAGCTCCAAACACTCTCTCTCGCTCTTGCACCGTGCGCCCGAGTTTTGCCGCTCTTCGCCAGCCTTCGGCCGCGATTCACCGCCGTCCCGAGCCGTCCTAGACGTCTCCGTCGCCTCCTTCTCCATCCCCGGCGCCCGAGCTCCCTCGGCCGCCCCTCTCCATCACCGCCCGCCGTCTCCCTCACCGTCCGCGCCGTCGTCCCCTCCAACTCCGGCGACCCATGGTAAGCGCCCCTCCCTTTTCCCCTCTCGGCCCGAACACGCGCCGCCACTCCTGAGTGCGCGTGGCTCCGCCCGCACGTGAGCCACAGCACTCCGCCGCCCCGCGCCGCCGCTCGGATGGCACCGGCCGGTCTCCGGCCGCCGTGCGCCATCGCCGACCGACCTCGCCGCCCACGTGCCTCTCCCGGCCGGGCAGATCGGGGCCGTCTGTCCCCGCTTGCCCACGTGGCACGCCACTTGGCCGTCGCGTCGGCGCCATGTGTGCGCCACATGGTGCACCGCCCTCTTGGCCCGTGGACCCGGTCCACCGTGGACCGCGCTCCCGCGACCGATTACACCATCGCCGACATCAGCCCTAGCGCCGACGCAATTCCGGGATTTATTACGCAATAAATTATTAAGGATTTTTCCTGTTTTAGTAAAAACATAGTTAATCTTCTAAAATTCATATCTTTTCAATCCGAGCAACGTTTAAGCCCATTCAAATTTCATTAAATTCATAAAAATGCCAAGAATCCATTAAAATGGTTTTGTTACCTGTTTCAGTAGCTTTTTATCCTGTTTGTTGAAGTGCCTTGTTTGTCGTGTAGATCCGGGTAGTTCCTCCGATCCCGTTTACTTCGAAGTCGTCGCGGAGTTTCCTCAGCTTGAAGAGCAAGGCAAGTCATGCTACATTTTGATCATATTGATCCCCTTTTTGCTAAAATACCTTGATTATTATTCAAAATTGCATTTAGTTTTGAATGTCATCTTATGGGGAATATTACACCATATGGTTAGATTTAAGCCCTAGGTTTGCCACCCTAACCCCTTTGATAAACTTGGGATAACAACATGACTAGCTTATAGGCCCAGGTTATGCTTAGACCTGCTTAGACTTACTAGCACACTGAATGGGTAATTTCATCTAGACGACATTATTTTGGACACATGAAATGAAAGATATAATCCAAGGACTTTGTGGACCGGACTAATAAGTGAAACATGACAAATGATGGGCTGTGGGCGTTTTGGTTTTGATAGTGATGTCCACGGCATTTAAGGACCGGTTCACGGGAAACCTCAGAACAATGAAAGTACAAACCACAAGCCAGAATGGGCAACGGCGGGTCCTGTAATGTAGCCCTTCCTAGCCGACGAACCCTGGCGAGGGTGAGCGTGATAGAGTTGCAGTCGGCCGGAGGCTTACTGGTTGCTGGGCTACCGGATTCACCGTGGCACTCGAGCTGCCCACGGCCCGGGAACGGGAGTGGGGGCGAAACCTTGGTGTGGTTCGCTTAGTTAGCGAGGGGTTATACTAAAGGTCCTATCACAGTGTCATATACCCAAATTCTAGGGTCGACAAAATTTTCTCCAAATAAAATAAAGTAAAGTTTTCTCAAATTTTTCGAACAAAAAATTTTCTTTTACAAACCTAGGTGGGACTAACCTAGACTTGGGAATGATGGACAAAATTTTGGAACGAATTAAAAAATTTTCATTTATAACCTAGGACGAAAGTGCAAGCTCATACGAAGGCAAGCGTACTAACATGAGGTCCCCTTTGACCTAGGTCAAACGCGTATATTCGGATTCTCGAAAACGCATCGCATTATAGACCATATAGGCATAACCTAAACAATTGACATTTACAAACCATATCTACAACTAATTTTGGATGCTAGCAAGTGAACCCAAAATTTAGATCAGAGTTCAATGTCTCAGCCCAAGATAAACTTCAAATAATCCCCAGCGACCATTTTGGGTGAAACCGCAGAGCGAGAGCAACTATACATAGGAGAGATACCCTAATTTTCTAGGTCAAACTAAATAAGATAAATTCACAGAAAAATCCATGTAGGTGCCAGGTGCTATGCTCAACATAACCTAATTTTTGTGCAACTTAAATCACTAAGTTTCATGCCCAAACAAATTAGGCAAAACAGTTGGATATTAGGGTAAATAAAATCCTTATTGGCTAAAAATGACAACTTGTTTAAAATACTATTAAACTGCACAGAAGTGTACCTGGAAAATAATTTATTCAAATACTAGTTTAATTTACATAAACAAATATATTTTTTCAGAATTTTTCTCTTTTGTTTAAGCCTTCTAAAAATTCAGACAAGTCCCAAAAGTACCTGTCTTTAATTAATTACTGGGAACAAACCAATAATTATTTTTGAGTGAAACTAAATAAAGTGGAATCTAGAGATGATCAACTATCCTCAGTAAATATTTCATGAATTTACCACGTCCACATATTAAACTATGAAGCTACCAAGATTGGAGGGTAAGAAATAATCTGAAAATCAAACTTAAACCATTTACACATGTGTTTCTACCCATACCTCTCCTCTCTGCCTTGCCCTCTTCGCTCTGACCCCACCTGACAGGCACTGGAGCTCGCCCCAACTCGGTGAGAAACGTTTCCACTGCTCAAGAGGCAGCCAGGGGAGGGAGAGAAGCAGAGCACATGTCAGCGTCGCAACTGTCCACCCAAGCCGCACCGCGCCAGCTCAACTTCTCCCATTTGAAAAACCCTCTCGCCACCGCATTCTACATCCTTCGCTCATCACGTTCCACGAAAGAAACGAGAGAGAACACCTCGAACTCGTAGAGAAACAAGCCACTCATGCTGTCAGCCATAGGTGTTTGATCGACGTTGTGACCTCACTGGTGAGAAACGCCGCAAACCACTCTCGGAAACGTGATCCCCTATCCATGCCTGACACCCTCATACACTTCTTTCGCACTTGCGCAGATCAAAGTCCATGGCGTCGCGGTCGCTGTTGGCTCTGGATCCGCCGCCACTGCGTCGCCGGTGTTCCCGTGATTTGGATGAACGCAAAAGCCGGGCCACCTCGTCATCATCTTTCCCGCAACTCACTCGTCGTTTCCTCTCAAAACCCCCAATGGATGAAGCACCGAAGATGGAGATCGGCCTTTCCTTCCCCAACTCCGGCCACCCGCCGCCGCAAGCCGCCCCGTCCACTCCGGTGAGATTCAAACCGATTCCTCCCGCATACACCATCTCTGTGTGGCCATTGACGTCCTTTGTACTTTGGTTTCGAGGCCCCTGGACCCAAACGGGCTGGCAACGTCGACCCGAGAAGATTTCGCCGCCGCCGAGTCGTTCTTTGCGCGCCACCAATGTCCAGGCACCGCCAACCCTCGCCGCCGCTCGGTGAGTCTTCTGGTGACCCAAAGAAACTCATGCATGCACCACGTTGAGTAGAACCAACCTCGGGAACGACTTGCGACACCACCACGGCTGTCACCGCCGCATGTGCTCGCCGCCGGCACCATTCCGGCAACCACCATAGGCAAGAAGGACACCGATAGCTTCGCCATCTCCCCCTCTGCATTTTCTCTTTTAGTTGCTCCGGCTAAATCGCTGTCGTTCGCCGATGACACTACCGCTAAGCATCTCCGGCCGGCTGAGCTATGCCTCCCTCGGCCTCCAACTCAACGACATGCGGGACTCACGTCATTAGCGCCAAAGGAACGGATTAGAAGGGGATTTAAAACTGGTAGGGTTATATTTGCAAAGTGCCTCTGCCTGACATGTGGGACATGGATCCATTTGTAATTACACAAAAAACCCGAGGTCTCTTAATAAAATTTCATTTGAACACGTGCTGAGGACCACGGGGTCTATTTGCTAAATTCCAGGGGCCTTTTTGCAAGCCGTCCAAACACAGATCAGTGTCCCATGGACTCTCAAGTAAATTGATTAAAATCCGGGGGCTCTAATGTAAAAAGGGAATAGACCTGTGCCTAAACCTTTTAGATTTTGAACAAGAAAACTCACTGGACTTATAAAATTCATATAAAATCCAATTTAACTCCTTTTTGAGTGGAACAAATTTCTGTGAACTCATAAAGATATAAACTTTATTTTAGAAACATGAAACCTAGCACTCACAGTTTTATCCCTAAAATTTATCTAAGATAAGATAAATCACACAGCTAGCCCAAGCTTACAAAATTCATAGAAAATTTAATTTAACTTATTTTTGGAAAAACTCAAATCTTATAGATCCCTTATCCTACCCTCTCTATTTAGGAAAAATAAAAACATGTAGTTACTTTGGGACAAATGATCTTAAAATTAATTAAGTTAAAATGATGGACTATATGTAGGCTTAACTTTAGGAATTTGTATAAAATTCATTTTTGAGCAAACCCAAGCTCTGTAATACCATCAATATACACATTTTCAAAATGTAAAATAAAAACATATGCCTACTGTACAATAGTATCACTCAAATATTTATCTAGGGAATACACAACTTAGCTACACACTAGTGTTAACAACTAAATTTGGTAACCAAATCTCTAAATCCTTGCCGAGAAAGAGACGGAATCGGATTGGAAGAACAGAGGTCGAGTCGGCTGTGGTGCGATCGGCTACGAGGTCAATCGGCTCAGGTTGGATCGGACAAGGATAGCCGATAGCCGATGCTGAGTGAGAGGAGAGGATAAAACCTTTTCCGGTGAAAGTGCTTAAAGATAAATAGAGGATTCGGTTCGCAAATTGAGCGTTAAAAGATATTGCCATCTACGGATAGAGTCCTGTAATGGCAATTGTATCTGTACATTAGGAATTTATTTAGACTGTTTATTGTAATGCGGCATGGGTCCTTATCCAGGGATATTGTCGTATTTTAAGTAGTAGTTTAGATAGAGTCCAGGGTCTGTACAGATAATGTTATTCTTGGGTATAAATAGGACCCGAGATCCTTTTAAAAATACATTCACACAATCAATACAACCTTCGGCGCATCGCCTACTTTTTCTTCATACGAACAATTGATCCCGCTTCGGGCTGCATCGTTTTGATCCCTAAGTTAAGGCAAATGTTTGTCATTAGTGGTGTATGTCGTCGAATTTAGTGCTTCCATCGCTATGACACTCTAAATTCGATGATTTATGTTGCGTTAGTTATCATATATCACATATAATCTAGAACAATGTTTAGATCTGTCTCGACATCGGCTCGCTTCTGTCAAGAATCGGCAGCCGATAGAGCTAGATCTAAAGATTGGCCTAGGTTATATGCGATATCCACCGTCTCGAGGTATTTACATCAGCTATAGTAGATCAGATTGTTCTTTTTATACTTAATGCTGCATCAGTATTGATCTATTAAGTCGTTTTTAGAGCCTTTATGATCTATTCGGCTAGATGTATATGTTTAGAGACAGTGTCGGGGTTTCAGCCGATCTTATCTGTTTTAATATTCTTTTGATATATTTGCTATCAGAATTATTAAAATCGCCTCTTATATTAAGATCTTGCTCTAGTTAAATGCCCTAAGCTAGAATCAATTTGTCAGCTACAGCCGACAGCCAACTGATCTAGGTTTAACGCATTTAGCTTAGATCAATATCTTTTCATAAGATGAATCGGAGTATTAGCCGATTCACAGTTGGACTTACGACATCGGCTAGATTGTTAAAGCATATATTTATTATCCTATTGTATATTTGGATTAAGTGGTTAATACTGTCTTGGTGCAGCCGATCTATTCTAATCACTTAGTTTAAATACACTTCGGGATAGCATATATATGTAAATTGACTCCTGCAGCCGATCCAGTAGGATCTAACCTAACACTTAACGCATATATCTTTATTTTTTTTTGTTGGTTAACAGATCAAACCAACTGGCATGCCTTCTACAGCATAGGTAGCCGAGAAGGACCTGCACTGGAGTTAAGCAGATCTCCCAGGCCAGCGCGTGAGAGAAAGTTTTCGTCAACAACTACCCCTTGTAAAATTTGTAGTAAATCCAATTAAATTCCTTTTCGAGTGAACCAAGCTTCTAATAAACCAAAAAGTAGTAGACTTTATTTAGGAAGAATAAAACATGGCAACTTATGAACTAAAATGTAGGAGGACTTTAAGTGGTTAATTTGAGTGCTAAACACAATAGGTAGATTAATCACCATGTATATGTATGCATAGATGTGTATACAAATTGTACCCTAGCTCAAGTAGGTCTAATAAAACATGTTAAATCAGTGGAGATAAAGTTCCAACTCCACTCACTAAAGCTTAGAGCACTCAACTCATATAACATCATCTAAGTTAATATGCCAAGGAAAAAATAGAACACCCTCTAGCTCACAAAGTAGGTGGTAGAATAATAAAAACCCTAGGAAAATGAACTAGAATTAAATTTGTCAACCAAATTACTTATTTTTATGCATCCTCATCAAATAAACCAAGATCTGGACCCAAAACTCTATAACCATATATATATATAACACTATAAACCTAAGACTCGTCGTAAAATTGTGAAAGGGCTAGGAAATTCATATTAACTCTAAAAATTGTAAAACCAGTTGTGTTAGACTTAGAAGCCATTTCTCCACCCCCTGTGAAGTCAAACTAATGAAAACCAACACTTAGGAGCACTGTCCCAACAGCACTTACCCCTATGTCGCTAATAATCGATAGAACTTCTAAAATACACAACTCCAAAAGGGATAGGATAAAATAGAAATTCTTTCACCTAAAATCATTATAGACCAGTACCTACTCAATGTGCAAAAATCATGCATTTTAGAGCATTTTGGATTTTTCGCATATTTCGGTGTTTAATCGCATAACGTTTGTTTTGTATAGACGATTACTTGAACGGTGAAGAAGAGATTAAGATGCTGACATTCTCCAGGCAAGTCCCACCTCCTTCTCTTTGATCACCTTGATCCCATGTTTTGGAGGTTATTGAAAATGATTGCAAATCTTGTATGTCGATTTGTATGCTAATAAATTTAAAATCTTGATAAACTTGTTAGATAAACTCCTAATACTTGCATATTACCTTAGCCCCACATATGTCCATAGCATTTATTCCTAACCTTAGGAAAAATATGATTATAACACCTTGTGTCAATATTTTTGATGTCTTGAGGACTATATTGCTTAGCCATGCTCAAAAATGTTTTCTCGATGTTATGGGCTCATCACAAACATGAAAGGCTTATTTTACATAATCTGGAAAGAACTTGTATACTTTGTATTTTGACAAATAAAGTGATGAAAAACATGGATTTTAGGTTTGGGCCACAAGTGGTGCACATGTGGTGATTAGTTGTGCACCGATAGGGGGAGAGTGTGCCCAGACCGACTTATGGACTTCACTCAACGTGTGTTCATTTCGTATACAGTACAACCACATGTGCCAGTATGGGATGGCCTAAGCCGAACAAACTATTTAACGACTAGCCTTGCATTATGGTAGGCCGAAGAGTATGGGTTCGGAATAACCCAGAGGAACTTCCTATTTACCCCGTCGTGGTAAAGGCGACTAAGTCTATCCAATACAACGGTAACGTGCCACGTGGGTGGGTTCCCTGTCGTGTCCGCCACCATGGCATTAAGTTAAGGCGTGGGCCCGCCACTTAACGGTTCTGGGTCATATTTCTAGTATGCCCAGGATGGGAGAAACACGTATCGTGCTGGTGCAAGGCTAGAAACTAAGTAGTGTAAAGGCTTCGTTGTGAACTCTAGTTCGTACTCAACATGCAGAGTATGGTGGTACCGACGGGTACCGAACAAGAGCGTTTCACTCTATGTGAGCGATTCATATCATGTGTGTAAAGTGTATAAACTCTGCAGAGTCTAAACTAATCGATTAGCCGTGTTCACGGTTACGAGCGACGTGTGAATGTGTATTGAGTATAGACTTGTATTTATTCTTCTGGATGCTGAACTTGCCTCCAAATTATGTTAAGTTTTGTGAAAGATCTCCTTGCTGCCATGGAGGGCAATGAGGTGTATATTTAATCATGATTAATGACTATTTTGATGCCCATATGCAAAGAATTAGCTTGCCGAAATTTCCTTTGAAGTAAATCTGATTTTGAAAATATTTATGCAAATAGAATTTGCTTTATGCAAAAATAACCCGTATTAAGCCTATTTATGCCATACTGTAGGGTGTTGGTTTGTCTTGTTTTACTTTGTCGTATGTAGCTTAACCATTTTAGCTTATGCCACAAAGTTAGAATGGTGGGAACCAGGCGTCTCGAGTGCACGCCTTTAGGGTACCGTGTCGGTATGTCCGGGCACGGGAACGTGTTGTGGGGTTGTGTCTTGTGGGTACAGTTGTACACCTCTGATCAGAGTTAAAACTATTCGAATAGCCGTGTCCACGGTTATGGGCGATCAACCGACTTCACCGTGATTAGTCCCACACTGCTTAAAACCAGTTAATTTGACCATGGCTAGTATAGTTGGATGGTGTGGGCTTGTCTCAACATGGGGATAACGTTGGACAGTGTTGGATTTAATATAAATTAATTAATTAATTTACCGTTTTCCTTTTCTATGTTAAAATCTCCTTTTGTTTGGAAAAACCCTAGCTGTTTGTGCTAAAGGCAAACCCGAGCAAAATCCTTGTCTTCCCCCTTGCATTCATACCCTCTCTATTCCGGTATGACTTGCTGAGTACGTGGAAGTACTCATCTGAAGGGTTACGCGGAAGCTACGATAGCTAATAACAAAAAATTCTATCGCACAAACCAGGAACACTTGCAAGTAAGGGTCGATAGATCGTTACCGATTGGAGTATGCAGCGGAAATAGCCCAGGAGCTATCCGATCCGGAACAGTGCCAACCGATCACAGCCGATTCGCTGACAGCCGATTTCCAAACAGCCGATCCGACGTAGCCGATTCCCGATGCCGAAGCCAATCCAACGTCAGCCGACTCACCGATTCGCCGTACCATGCTCGCGCTGCCGATCCACCGCAGCCGCTTCGCTCCGATGAGCCGCAGCCGAATTGTCGGATCGCAGCCGATTCGTAGCCGACGAACAGCACCACAATATAGCAGTGCCTCTACCGGTATCCACACGTCCAGCGAAAGAACGCCTAACACCCATGTGCTAGCACAAGATGCAAGGCTAGGGTTTTGGCTCGAAGGTGGGGAGGGTTTCCGTGGAGATTGATCTCGCTGACTTCTATTGCGCCAAATCAGATTGATTCGGTTTAATGCAATGCCACAACTCTCCACCCCTCGCCCCTTTATATAGAGTTGGCCGACTGGGTCTAGTGGTCGATCGGGACTCTATTTTGAATCGGATCCAATCCGAACCTCATAGAGTTGGCCGCCCGTACTTCGTAAGCCCATAGGACTCTATCTGATCGGATCCCTATCCGATCGAGCCGTATCCGAGTCCAACTCGAATGTCTGTTCTTATCCCCTTAAGCATGCGACCCTGTAGGTTCACGTATACTCGGCTTCGGCTTGAGTCTAACTCAGCCGATCTGTCAACAGCGGCGCCTAGCAGCACATATTGACACAATAGTATACAAGAATATAATATCGGCTTTGAACCTGTAATGTGTACATAAATCCCTTTGCCTCACGATACCAATTAAGCTATAGGCAAGATGTGTGTCATCCCTTAAATAGTTTAACCATTCACTCGAACCGTATTGGATTATCTGTCTGTTGATTGATTCCTCAATCAACTCGGCATGGCCATGCACTTCCATAATCCATTACCTCGAGGGGCCCAGAGATATCTCTCCCAAAGGAGGGGCAAATTCCATCTTGATCACTCACATCCCACTCCATGTTTCATAGCAAACCCGAAGACTACTTTTATAACTACCCAGTTACGGAATAGCGTTTGGTAGTCCCAAAGTAGGCTACTACACATGTTGGAATCCATGATGATCTCAGGTCTAAGGACTTTGCACCAACACTACTTGAGACCAACTAATGGCACATTAATTCTTGTAGTGTCTCAGGGTGGGTCTATCCAACAATGTGTTCTCTAACACATGTCCATGTATATTGATTTGGTATCTCCATACCATGATCTATGAGACGTGATCATCAATCAATAAACATGCCAGTCTTAGAATCATATTTGTTCCAATAATATGACATATGATTAGGGATCGTTTAGAAATAGATTCATATATAAAGAGTCTCATAAATAAGTCACGTACTTATTGATCAATACAAGATGTCTATTTCATGGAACTGAATAACATTTTATTCATAAATACATAAACATTGACCATGATATCCAACATCTCCATGTTGCCTCTAGGGCATATCACTAACATCATCCTTGCCTCTTCACAAGAACCTGAGCAAGAAGCTGAAGCAGAAGAAGAAGTCGAGTAGGCTTTGTTCTACACTCTGAAAAATGCCTGTGGAATGGTTGAAGCCTCGTTGCAAGCGTCATGTTTTGGCTTAGGCCCCTTTTCTTTTTTCACTGCTCTTTTGTAATCTTTTTGTAATGTTTCTAAGACATGGAACTGTAATATCAACCATTGTCGTATGTGTACCCTGGCTGGTCCTGGACAAGGATTTTAATACACATATAGCTTCAGAAATTCTGGTTTGAATTTCTGGGCGTGACAAGTTGGTATCAGAGCCAATTCTAGACCGTAGGAAAAGCCAAATGGAAAAACCCTAGGAGCCCTCTGAGCTTTTTCATATGCATAAGTCCTGGCATTTGGAGTTGTTTTGGGAAAATGGGTCTCTGTTTCCTCGGGTTTGGGAGAATCTTGAGCGTTTTTCAAAACAGGAAATTTCGAAAAACCAGGTTAGTCTAAGTGATAGGATTTGAAACTAAATTTGAAAGAAAAAAAGAAAACATTTGCAATCTTGTTCGACCGTCAGTCGGGATTTCTCTGAGGGAGCAATGTCCTAAGTCAAGATAGGAGGGAATGGCCGCTAATTTTATACCTATTATAACTAAGCATTTATTTTAAGCATTACCTCATCATCTAGGGGATGTCGTTAGAAGCTTTACTTAGCCTCATGAAAATGTTTCTCAAAACCCTTCTTTACTCGTTTGCTTCACTTGAGTCCTTTACCATTTATCTAACTTGGGTTTGAGCATGCATTGATCCCCTACCTTGTCTTCTCTAGATGGAAGGCCGTCCTGTCACCCACCGCGGTCAGGGTCTGAAGGGTTTCGTTGCTGAGCTGGGCAAAGATGGCTTTGGCAGTAGACTATCCTGGTGCACCCGAGTACACCGTCGTCTTACCTTTCGACATCGAGTTGCCCCATCAGGTCCGTTTGGAAGTGCATGGTTTCGTCGGCGCCAACATCCCGAACATGGTGATCACTGCTTCGAGAGGAACGAATGAGCATGCCGCCAAGAGGCGCTTACATGATGCTTGGCCCGGATGAGGAAGATGCATGACTACCATCTCCGCCACTCGCTTACCGTTTCCATCCCCCGAAAGCTCATCGGTGGTCAACTCCTTCCAATCCACCGAAGGGGAGAATGAAACCACCTTTTCTCACATGAGGACTTTGATTGAAGGGTTGGACAAGATGCATTCAGATCTTCATATGGCAGCCAAAGCCCTGAATGACCAGAAGATTCTGAGGATCAAGAGCCTGAATGATGAGGTGGATCGCCTCAAGAAAGAATCGCTATCCTGAAAGGACTTTCGGCCCCCAACATCCTTTGGATTAAGATCACGCCTCGGAAGTCCACCAAGGCCCCGGTGTGGATGCAGCTGGCGCCCAGGATTCCCCCTCCTGCTCCGCCTCCTTCCCTAGCTCCTGCACCAGTGTCGGTTCCTACTCCTGCCTCAGTCCCTGCTCCAACCCTAAGCGGAGGAGGAGGATGGATCTCTGTGTCCAGGAGCAGCAGAGGCAGCAGCAGTGGCAGCTCCAAGACCCCGGGCGGAAAAGAGGAGTTAGCAAGCTCTCGAAGCCGCTCGAAGGAAAAGGAAGACGGGAACGCCCAAGGGAGTGGTTTCGACTCCACCGACCGCGGAAGCTGCTCCGACCCCTGGAGTGTCGCCACCCTTAGTTTACCGTTTTCCTAGCTTTCCTGCTTGTTTAGTTGTTGTGTGCTAGTAGTGTTGTGTGTGGGGTAGCGGTCAACCTGTATCAAGTGTGGGTATGGGTTGTCCAGTTAAGGATGTTAAGTGTGTTTTAAGTGTTTTAATAAAGAACAGATCAAAACAAGTAAGTTCAGCTTCTCAGTCCAATCTGTTTTACTCCTCTTGCGTTGTTCGATCCGCTCCTTCAGATGGTGAACACCAGGAACGGCAGCACCAACACCAACACTGAGTCAGCAGAGAACAACACCAGGGCTAATGGCAACACCCCACCTCCTCCACCCGAGAAGATCACTTTGGCTCAAGTCATAGCCAACCAAACCCAAATGATGGCTGCAATGATGCAGCAAATCCAACAGCAGCATCAACAGATGTAGTTGCAAATGATGCAACAATTTCAGCAGCAGAACCAGAACCATAACAACCAGTTCGTACCGCCACCTCCCCCTCAAAACAAGTTGTCAGAATTTCTCCGTGTCCGACCCCCGACCTTCTCAAGCAACACCAACCTATGGAAGCCAACGATTGGCTCAATGCCATAGAAAAGAAGATGGACCTACTACAGTGCACAGACCAAGAAAGGGTGTCTTTTGCAACCCACCAACTTCAAGGCCCCGCCTCGGCATGGTGGGACAATCTCCTAGTTACTCGTCGGGCAGACACACCTGTAGTCACTTGGGCAGAATTCTGCCAGCAATTTTGAAAAGCGCACATTCCTGGAGGGATTGTGGCACAGAAAAAAGGGAGTTCAGATCCCTTGAACAAGGCAACCGAACGGTCACCGAGTACCTGCACGAATTTAATCGCCTGGCATGTTATGCTCTCGAAGACGTGCGCACCGACGTCGAGCGTCAAGAAAAAGTTCTTGGCCGGACTTGACGATGAGTTAACGGACAAGCTCATCTCGGGTGAATACGCCAATTTTGAAAAACTGGTCGACAAAGCTATTCGTCAAGAGGATCAGCGCAACAAGATGCTTAAGAAACGGAAGGTTGTTCAGCTCAGACCACAGCCTCAACAAGGGAACCCCCAACGGCCACGTTTCACTCCCGAAAGTCAGGGAGGACCTACAACCATGATCGTCCGCCAGCATCGACCTTACCACCCTGGAAACTTCCAAACTAGTGGAAGTCGCTTTAGGCAACAACAACGGAATCCTGCCCCGCGTCCTCCAACTGTGCCATCTCAACAACTGCCTAAACCCGTACAACCGAAGAAGGAACTGTGGAGAGCCTGGACACTTCGCGGACAAGTGTCCAAAGCCTAAGCGTTCACCTCGATTTGTCAAAGCGAGGGTGAATCACGCGTCGGCAGAGGAAGCACAAGACGCACCGGAAGTAATACTGGGTATGTTCCCTGTGAACTCCTTCACTGCATCAGTCTTGTTTGATTCGGGTGCAACCCATTCATTCATATCAAAAGCATTCGTTGGGACACATGGGATGTCTGCATTAAAACTTAAGATACCCATGCGGGTTCAAACCCCCGGAAAGCATTTGAACACCGCCCATTTTTGCCCTTCAGTGGCAATAGAAATCCAAGGGTCCCTATTTCTAGCCAACCTTATCCTTCTGGAATCAAAAGGGCTAGATGTCATCCTTGGGATGGATTGGTTGACCCGTTATAAGGGCCTGATCGATTGCGCGAGCCGCACGATCACCTTGACCAATAGTGAAGGGAAGGAAGTGTTCTTCCACCCCCCCTAAACCATCAAGGTTAGAAGCAAGCTTGAACCAAATCTTGGTCAAGGAGAAACTTGAAGAGGAAGGAAAAGACCCAAAGAAGATAGAGGAAATCCCCGTGGTTTGCGAGTATCTGGATGTTTTTCCCGAAGACCTTACCACGATGCCACCTGAAAGAGAGATGGAGTTCCGAATTGATCGATTCTGGAACCGCTCCGATCCACAAGAGGCCCTATCGATGGGAGCCAATCGGTTAGCGAAGTGAAGAAGCATGTGGACGAATAGTTGCGAGAAGGGTTTCATTCGCCCAAGTACGTCCCCTTGGGGCGCTCCAGTAATATTTGTGGAGAAAAAGGATAAGAGTAAGAGGATGTGCGTCGACTATTGCGCACTCAACGAGGTCACCATTAAGAACAAGTATCCATTACCTCGGATCGATGACCTGTTTGATCAATTGAAGGGAGCAAAAGTGTTTTCTAAAATAGACCTGCGATCAGGCTATCATCAGCTAAGGATTCGAGAGGAAGACATTCCCAAGACCGCTTTTATCACTCGGTATGGTTTGTACGAGTGCACGGTCATGTCTTTCAGACTTACCAATTCACCCGCGTTCTTCATGAACTTGATGAATAAGGTGTTCATGGAATTCTTAGACAAGTTCATCGTACTGTTCATCGATGACATTCTGATCTACTCCAAGACGGAAGAAGAGCACGAGCACCATCTCCGGTTGGCGCTCGAAAGGTTAAGAGACCATCAGCTATATGCTAAGTTCAGCAAGTGTGCCTTTTGGTTAAAGGAAGTGCAATTCCTTGGTCATATCATGAATGGCCAAGGAGTCGCGGTGGATCCTTCCAATGTGGAAGCAATAACCAAGTGGACTCCACCCAAAACCGTCACGCAAATCAGGAGTTTTCTTGGACTTGCGGGATATTACCGTCGGTTCATTGAGAATTTCTCTAAAATTGCAAAACCAATGACCCAGTTGTTGAAAAAGGATGAAAAGTTTAAGTGGACCGCTAAGTGCGACAATAGTTTTGAAGAACTTAAGAGAAAGCTAGTGTCCGCACCAGTATTGATCTTGCCAGATCAAACCAAGGATTTCCAAGTCTATTGTGACGCATCCCGCCAAGCGTTAGGTTGTGTGTTGATGCAAGAAGGAAAAGTGGTCGCTTATGCTTTCCGCCAGTTGAGACCACATGAGTCTAACTATCCAACCCATGATTTATAACTAGCGACAGTCATCCATGTTTGAAAATATGGCGACATTACCTCGTCAGTAATCGATGTGAAGTGTATACGGATCATAAGAGCCTGAAATACATTTTTCACCCAACCGGACTTGAACCTCCGGTAGCGAAGGTGGTTAGAGTTGATCAAGGATTATGACCTAAGTATACACTATCACCCTAGCAAAGCTAACATGGTAGCTGATGCTTTGAGCCGAAAGAGTTACTGCAACTCGATCCACACAAAAGGGAGATGTGAACAGTTACAACGGGACCTAGAGCGCCTAGATCTAGGAATTGTTGAACCCGGATTTGTGGCTGCTCTTGAAGCCCAACCCACACTCATAGACCAAATCCGAATAGCTCAAGCCTCGGATCCTGACATAGCCGAGCTTAAGAAGAACATGAGGGTTGGAAAAGCTCGCGACTTCACGGAGGACGAGCATGGAACGATCTGGATGGGTACAAGGATGTGCGTACCAGAGGATAAAGAGCTAAAAAAATGATCCTTACCGAGGCCCATCAGACTCAGTACTCAATCCACCCAGGAAGCACCAAAATACCAAGACCTGAAGGACAAGTTTTGGTGGGTCAGTATGAAAAGAGAAATAGCAGAGTTCGTGGCACTATGCAACGTATGCCAACGAGTGAAGGCAGAACACCAAAGACCTGCAGGGTTACTACAGCCACTCCAAATCCCAGAGTGGAAATGAGAAGAAATCGGAATGGACTTCATCACAGGATTACCCCGGACATCGTCAGGGTACGATTCCATTTGGGTTATCGTTGACCGACTGACTAAAGTAGCCCACTTCATCCCAGTGCACACCACCTACACAGGAAAGAGACTGACAGAACTGTATCTCGCAAGGATCATGTATCTCCATGGGGTACCCAAGAAGATAGTATCAGATCGTGGTAGTCAGTTCACCTCCAAGTTTTGGCAGAAGCTACAAGAGGAACTTGGCACTCGGTTGAATTTCAGTACAGCCTATCACCCGCAAACCGATGGTCAGACCGAGCGAGTGAATCAGATTTTGGAAGACATGTTGCAGGCCTATGCTCTCAACTTCGGGAGAGCATGGGACAAGAGTCTACCCTACGCGGAGTTCTCTTACAACAACGGCTATCGAGCCGGTCGTAGATGGCACCTTTCGGCGCCGTACGGACGAAAGTGTCGTACCCTGCTCTTTTGGGACCAAACTGGCGAGAGCCAGTTGTTTGGGACCGATGTGTTAAGCGAGGCGGAGGAAAAGGTCAGGACAGTAAGGGAGAGGCTTAGAATTGCACAGTCTCGGCAAAAGAGTTACGCAGACAACCGTCGGAGGGACCTAACGTTCGAGGCTGGTGATTATGTGTATCTTCGAGTCACCCCGCTTCGGGGAGTGCACCGTTTCCAAACTAAAGGAAAGTTGGCACCACGTTTTGTGGGACCATACCAGATACGGGAACGTCAAGGAGAAGTAGCTTACCAGCTCGAGCTTCCACCCTCCATGGCCGGCATCCATGATGTATTCCACGTCTCACAACTTAAAAAGTGTCTAAGAGTGCCAGAAGAACAAACAAGCCCGGATCAGATAGAGATTCAGGAAGATTTGACTTATGTGGAGAAACCAGCGCTATCCTCGAAACCAGCGAGCGGAGAACCCGGAACAAGGTGACTAGGTTCTGTCGAGTTCAGTAGACTCATCACTCAGAAGAAGAGGCCACCTGGGAAAGGGAAGATGAGCTAAAGGCCGCTCATCCCAATCTTTTGCCATTACCTCCGAATCTCGGGTCGAGATTCCGTTTAAGGGGTAGGTTTGTCACACCCTAAGGTGTTTTTCCCTTTTAAAAATCATAAAGGGAAAATCGCAAAAGAAAATAGTTGGAATTAACCTAGAGCAAATAAATAATTTTAAAAAGCAAAAATCTAAATGAAAATGACATGGTAGGATTTCTCCTAAAATCTACATGTCAAAATACACTAACAGAATTTTTAGTGCAATTTTCAGAGCACTAGAAATAATTTTTAACCAATTAAAATCAAAATCAGCATTAATAAATCTCAGGAAAATGTTTTTTCTCTCTCCTTCGTCCTTTTCCCGCCCATTTCGGCTTTGGGCCGCCGGCCCAGTCCTCCTCGCACCCGCGCCTTTCTCCCTCTCTTCCTCGCGGCCAACCAAAGTCCATGGCCTGTTTGCCTCTCGTGACCGCAAAATAAGTCCACTTCACCTCCCCTTCTCCCCGGGACATTGACAGTGGGGCCACTGTCGCCCACGTCCCCTACCTCCGCCGCCCGCCGCCATTGGCGCCGCCCCTGCCCACGCGGATCTCGGGCACCCGCCTCTCCCGCGCGCCCTAAAGGCCCCGCCCTACCTTCCCCGGCTTTCCCGCCGCCCTTAATCGTCCCGGTCGCCGCTCCCGTGCCCCCTGATGACCGGATTTGATCGCCGGTCATCAATTCCCCCAAATCCCTCTCCTCTTTTCTTCGGCGAGTAAATTCCCCCTTATCCCAACCACCACCGACCTCCCCGTCCCCTTTAAAAGACGGTCCCCATCCTCCCCGAGCTCCCCACACCATCTTTCGAGCTCCCCAGACTCTCTCTCGCTGTCGCACCTGCGCCCGAGTTTTTCCGCTCTTCGCGGGCCTTCGGCTGCGATTCACCGCCGTCCCGAGCCGTCCCGGACGTCGCCGTCGCCTCCATCTCCATCCCTGGCGCCCGAGCTCCCTCAGCCGCCCCTCTCCGTCACCGCCCGCCGTATCCCTCACCGTCCGCGCCGTCGTCCCCTCAAACTCCGGCGACCCGCGGTGAGCGCCCCTTCCCTTTCCCCTCTCGGCCCGAACGCGCGCCGCCACTCCCGAGTGCGCGTGGCTCCGCCCGCGCGTGAGCGCGGCACTCGCCGCCCCACGCCGCCGCTCGGATGGCACCGGCCAATCTTCGACCGTCGTGCGCCATCGCCGCCGACCGCGTCGCCCATGTCCCGACCGCCGATTCGCCGCGTCGGGCCGTCTCCGCTTTCCCACGTGGCACGCCACGTGGCACGCTGTGTGGCCGCCGCGTGGCCGCTGCGTCGGCGCCACGTGTGCACCACATGGTGCACCGCCCTCTCGGCACGTGGACCCGGTCCACCGTAGACCGGCGCTCCCGCGGCCGATGACACCATCATAGACGTCAGCCCTAGCGCTGACGCAATTCCGGGATTTATTGCGCAATAAATTATTAAAGATTTTTCCTGTTTTAGTAAAAACATAGTTAATCTTCTAAAATTCATATCTTTTCAATCCGAGCTCCGTTTAAGCACATTCAAATTTTATTAAATTTATAAAAATGGCAAGAATCCATTAAAAATGGTTTTGTTACCTGTTTCAGAAGCTTTTTAGCCTGTTTGTTGAAGTGCCTTGTTTGTCGTGTAGATCCGGGTAGTTCCTTCGATCCCGTGTACTTCGTAGTCATCGCGGAGTTTCCTCAGCTTGAAGAGCAAGGCAAGTCATGCTAAATTTTGATCATATTGATCCCCTTTTTGCTAAAATACCCTGATTATTATTCAAAACTGCATCTTATGGGGAATATTACATCGTATGGTTAGATTTAAGCCCTAGGCTTGCCACTCTAACCCCTTTGATAAACTTGGGATAACAACATGACTAGCTTATAGGCCTAGGTTATGCTTAGACCTACTTAGACTTACTAGCACACTAAATGGGTAATTTCGTCTAGACGATATTATTTTGGACACATGAAATGAAAGATATAATCCGAGAACTTTGTGGACCGGACTAATAACTAAAATATGACAAATGGTGGGCTGTGGGCGCTGTGTTTTTGATAGTGGTGCCCATGGCTTTTAAGGACGGGTTCACGGGAAACCTCGGAAGAATGACCGTACAAACCACAAGCCAGAATGTGGCAACGGTGGGTCCTGTAGTGTAGCCCTTCCTAGCCAACGAACCCTGGCGAGGATGAGCGTGATGGAGTTGCGGTCGGCCGGGGCTTACCGGTTCTGGAATTGCCGATTCACCATGGCACTCGGGGGCTGCCCACGGCCCAGAATGGGAGTGGGGTAAAACCTTGGTGTGGTTTGCTTGGTTAGCGAGGGGTTATACGAAAGGTCCTATCACAGTCCCTTTCCGGGGTACCATGGCGGTATTCCGGCGCACGGGAGACCGTGTTGTGGGGTTGTGTCTTGTGGGTACAGTTGTACACCTATTATCAGAGCTAAAACTATTCAAATAGTCGTGCCCACGGTTATGAGCGATCAACCGACTTCACCGTGATTAGTCCCACACTACTGAAAACCAGTTAATTTGACCATGGCTAGTATAGTTGGATGGTGTGGGCCTATCTTAACGTGGGGATAACGTTCAACAGTGTTGGATTTAATATGAATTAATTAATTAATTTACCGTTTTCCTTTTTTATGTTCAAATCTCCTTTTGTTTGCAAAAACCCTAGTTGTTTGTGCTAAAGGCAAACCCGAGCCAAATCCTTGTCTTCCCCCTTGCATTCATACTCTCTCTATTCCGCTATGACTTGCTGAGTACGTGGAAGTACTCATCCTTGCCTCTTCATCAGAACCTGAGCAAGAAGCTGAAGCAGAAGGAGTCGAGTAGGTTTTGTCCTACTCTCTGGAAAATGCCTATGGAATGGTTGAAGCATCGTTGCAAGCGTCTAGTTTAGGCTTAGGCCCCTTTTCTTTTTTCCTGCTATTTTGTAGTCTTTTTGTAATGTTTCCAAGACGTGGAACTGTAATATCAACCATTGTCGTATGTGTACCCTGGCTGGTCCTGGACAGAGATTTTAATACACATATAGCTTCGAAAATTCTGGTTTGAATTTCTGGGCGTGACATCTCATAGATCATGGTATGGAGATACCAAATCAATATACGTGGAGATGTGTTAGAGAACATATTGTTGGATAGACCCACCATGAGACACTACAGAAACTAATGTGTCATTAGTTGGTCTCAAGTAGTGTTGATGCAAAGTCCTTAGACCTGAGATCATCATGGATTCTGACATATGTAGTAGCCTACTTTGGGACTACCAAACGCTATTCCGTAACTGGATAGTTATAAAAGTAGTCTTCGGATTTGCTATGAAACATGGAGTGAGATGTGAGTCATCAAGATGGAATTTGCCCCTCCTTTGGAAGAGATATCTCTGGGGCCCTCGAAGTAATAGATTATGGAAGTGCATGGCCATGCCGAGTTGATTGAGGAGTCAATCAACAGACAGATAATTCAATACGGTTCGAGTGAAGGATTAAGTTATTGAAAGGATGGCACACATATTCCCTATAGCTTAATTGGTATTGTGAGGCAAAGGGATTTGTGTACACATTACAGGTTCAGAGCCGATATTATATTCTTGTATACTATGGTGTCAATATGTGCTGCTAGACGCCACTATTGATAGTCGGTCGAGTTGGACTCGAGTCAAAATCGAGTATACCTGAACCTACAGGGTCGCACGCTTAAGGGGATAAGGATAGGCATTCGAGTTGTACTCGGATACGGCTCGATCGGAAAGGGATCCGATCGGATTGAGTCCCGATGGGCCTATAGGTCCAGTCGGCAACTCTATATAAAGGGGCGAGGGGTGGAGAGCTGAGGCAATCACATTGAACCGAATCAATCTGATTTGGCGCAACAGATTAAAACGCGCGCGGCTTCAAAAGTCGGCGAGTTCAAAATCTCCACGAAAACCCTTCCCACCTCCGAGCCAAACCCTAGCCTTGCATCTTGTACTAGCACACGGGTGTTAGGAGTTCTATCCCTGGACGTGTGGATACCGATAGAGGCATTGCTACATTGCGGTGCTATTCGGCGGCTGTGAATCGGCTACGGTCGGGCGCATCGGAGCGAGGCAGGCGCAGTTGGGCGACTCGGCGAATCGGCGAATCGGCGAATCGACTGTGGTCGGATCGGCTACGGCATCGGCGAATCGGCTGTGGTCGGATCGGCTGCGGCATTGGCAAATCGGCTGTAGTCGGATCGGCTGCGATCAAGCGACTCGGGAATCGGCTATGATTGGCCAGTACTGTTCCGATCGGATAGCTCCTGATTGGCTATATCCGCTGCACTCCACTCCAATCGGTAACGATCTATCGACCCTTACTTGTAAGGTTCATGGTTTGCGCGATAGAAATTTTTGTTATTAGCTATCGTAGCCTCCGCGTTACCCTTCATTTATACCCAGATACAAGATATGTCCGTATCGGACACGAGTTCTATCTCTATTACAATTCAAATTACAGATAAGTCTATTAGGCGGACTCTTACCGACATAATCTATAAGAAAACTATTTAAAATTACCTAGTTAATAGATACAATTGCTTTCCTTGGACTCTATCCATATATGGAAATCCTCATGAAGCACTTCAAATGAATCCGAAGATGATTCCAATGTTGCCTTACCGGAATCGGCTACATCGGCTTATCTTGTCCGATTCGGTATCGATCGACGAACACCTTAGCCGATTCGGTCATTAGCCGACGAACTCTCTCGCCGATTCGGTCTGCAATTGGCGTGCACTCTGTTGCCCAAAATCCTGATTCCCTCCAAATCGGCTTCGGCCTTATCTTCACGTCCGATGCTTGATTTACCAAATTTGATCGTTAACAATGTCGTCCCACCATCCATGGAGAACGTTCTAGGACTCGTTGCCAGTCCCCGTTGCTCCCGAACTCTGCCACAAACAAGTTAGAGCCCTTTTCCCCGATCGTCCTAAATTTCAGGCCAATGGGATTCCCCCATGCGTGTTTCATCACCGACCGAACCGTATTCACGCTCACTGGCGCCGGCGACAGCACCTTGCCCACCAATGCCCACTCAACTTGCGTACCATCAGGGTCGTCCTCATCATCAGTGAACTCTGCAATGGCCCCCTCCTCCTCGGTGAGATTCAGACGCCGCATCAGATCCGCTACATTAGGGTTGAGGGATTCAGACCCATCGTCGTCTCCCTGCTTCCCGCAGTCGCCATACATGAACGCTACAGAAAGCAAGTAACAAGAGTGGACAACTGCACTAGGCATCGTGCAGCCCACACAAACGAAGGTTCCAATCTAGGTTTCCTAAGGGGCAATAGCCCCAAAAGGGAAATATGTGGTTGGCGACGCCAAGAACCGGCTAACTGCCGATATAACATGGCCGCCACCGTCTAAAGGACAGCAGCGGGCGTGGACGCCGTCACCGGAGTGGACCAACGGCGGAGCCGATCAAGTTCACCGGCGATGAACTAGATCGCAACTACTCGTGGAATCGCTCGCAAGATCGCGAGAGGCTCCGATCCGTAAAATCCGGTGTTTTCCATTCTCCAGGTGGCGCTTTTAAAGCATAAGGATTTCAGATTATTCATACATGGTAATAGCCTTAGCCCCAGGATTTCAGTGTGTATTCAAATCTTGAAAAGCCTCAGCCCCACTCCCTAGCAACACGGACCTTTTTATTGGGACCTGTAGCTTCAATTTCTCTAGACAGAGTAGGGTTCGATCCTACCATGCCTCCACGGTCTCATTAGCGCACGTAGTTCTCTCAAGTATAGGTAGAGGCATACAGCAGTATAGGTAGAGCCGATGAACAAGAAACATGGTAGACGAGCCGGTTTTTAGCTATTTTCTAGTTGCATCAGCATAATTAAACGATATAGATATGGCGACAATCCATCCCAACCCCAGTCAACATCGGTCTCTAAAATTCCATTGTGATGCGTGCATCCAATAATACTCTTTAACAAACAGGCAGGAAAGATATGAACACCTGATGTTTTCTCTAATTCGTGCTTCTAAGACTAACAAAGATCAGGACAATAAAAGGACTGCACAGCACGATTTTGAGTCATCACAGAACACGATGGATAAAATGTAATGATGTTCAACCAACGAGAGAGGAAACTTAGTACAGGACAATTAAATCCGAATTCCTTAATCCTCAGCTGTTGCACAAAATTTGATGATTGGGAAAGTAGGAAAAGTTTCAAGTAGCTTTGTCTCCAAAACATCTAGATTTCTAAACGAGAATAACTTAGAACACTCGGTACACCTTTCCCATGGTGCTCTTTAGGTACAAGCACCTAACCTGCACGATGATACAAATAACATGTCAATCGTCAGAATAACTTGGCATAAGTTTACGTGGCAGATAAATTTTGTATCTACGATAAGGAACACAGGACCACGTACATTCTGCCAGTTCTTCTTCAAAAGAGAAACAAGGAAGTTCACGCTCATCTGCACATTTTGGAAGATCTGCTTCTCCTCCATAGCACAGTTGCCAACAGCAACACCCATACAGAGAACCTTCTTCAGCTGGAATTTCACTGTAGCCTTAGTCTCGTTAACCTTGGACTCAAGCGATTCCTGGTGCGTCACCAGAGTTGGGAATTTGCCTGCAGTCAATAATGCAAGAGCATATTAAGTTATGAACAAACAAGAGGCAGAAAATAATAAAAACAATTGGTGGCACCTGCTGCAGGAAGTATCAATGCATAGCTCGTGTTATCATAAGCTCTATACAGTATAAAAAATAAGTCCATAAGCTAAAATTTTGGTTGATATTGAGTTTATGTTTCCAAGAAATAAACAAAGAACTTCTGTATCAGCAGAGCACGATTCTGTGAAAAGGGTTAAAAAACTCTTGATAATCAAGTAAAAATTCTTGACACAGGAATGTCCTAGCTACCAGTTAATAACTGTTAACTCAACAGCTATATATAACCACAGAAACCAAGTGGAATAGATGGAATAATGAAAAGGCACACTTGCCTGCCTTGTTAAGACCAGGACCAAGAAGTCGAGGAATCTGCTTGATGATAGCCTCAGACGCAAGGAAAGCATGATATTTCTTTGCAAGCTTCTTAACTAGCTTCTTGTTTTTGTTCATTTTCTTGAGGGCTTCCACATCCATATAGTCTAGGCCCATTTTCTCTGCCTGCAGAACCAAAATTGTAGCATATAGAATTATCAGCCGTAGATTCTAAAAAAGTCTGATATGAATGGGCAATATACTCAACAATACAAATTTCTGTATGACATCAAATGGAACTAATGATAAAACTTGCAAGTTTGGGAGTTTGGAAGCAGGGTATAATAATTGAGCATTCAATATCTATGTATCATTTTGACAATAGAATAGACACATTTACACTGAACAAAGATTATAATATTGTATCCAGGATTACAAATCTTTCAGATGTCATGGAGGGGAACCTTTGGTTGTAATGGTTAATGAGAGTTTAGTATAAATTTAAGAAATAATTGCAAAACAGAAGAGATCACACGGCAAAACACATATTCACTCGCTAAATAGTAACTACCCAATTGCGATAAAGTTCAGTCCACACATCTCATATCAAACCCAAGTTAATGCAAAATCGATAGAAGCATAGTATACCTCTTCAACGTGCTGAGCATCACCAAGCATGCAAACCTTCATTTTAGGGCGAGGGATGTGAGGCAGCTTAACAGAACCACTGAAACGCTTATCCTTTTGAGGGTCATAGTTCTTCAGTCCAATCTGCAGCTCAATGGTTTCCACAAATTTGCGCTGCTTCTCACAAGAGTCATTAACAATTTGAGAGATCGCTTCTCTCAGAGCATCACTCTGCAACTTACTGCAACAGTAAACAATAATCAGTTTGGCATTACTGAACATGTGACAGAGTTTCTTATTGCGAACTCGCACTGCGCACTACTAGAGAGAGTAGATTTTTTTACACGAGCAAACAATTGCAGAAGACAAATATAATGGATAGACCAAAGTATACATCAGATTACATTTGTCAAAATGTTTGATACAAGTTCCCTTTCTAGCATAATGCATCCAACAGCTAACTACAAGTATGGAACAACAAATCCAGCATCTACTGAAGCTATACAGGTTAACTGACATGCCACAGTTTTGCCCAAACAATGACAAAAGGCCATCTTACTGTTGAATAAGAGCTTCATCAAAATATTTAAGAAAATACATGACATAAAACGGCACAATCACAATCCTGTTCGCTAGACGACCAGAATATAACAGAAGAAGCAGACATAAGGAACAAGCTCCATGGATGAGAGCTGCACTAGACTAGTAGGCGGAGAAAAATCTAATCCCACCATTTGGGTGATATCAATATAGCCTATCACTTCATCACAATGTGGAGAATCATAATACCCAGCTATGCTTATGTGGAGGATCAGGATCCTAGAACCCAGCCTCTTCGACACTATCGACGCACCACCTCCCAATGCTCTTCTATGGCCGTGGCCCGCAGGTAATGCAGCATCGTCATTGCTCGCGATCTCTCTCCCCTAGCTTCATTTCCCACCACACCACCCCTCACGACCAACGCAGAAATCCCACGGTGCAGCCGGCCTAATTTGGCAGGTAGCTCAACCAACCTGACTAGATCCGCCGCTCCTACCTTTGCCGAGGCCGCTCTTCCTGCCTAAAGCCCCAGATTTTTTTTCCCCGAATTCGCCGCGGCGCAGTTCCGCAGGCAAATGCGCCGCCTAGTACCGATTTTTCGAACACACAGGCAATTAATTACGAATGGGCACGACGAACACTCAGAGCAACTACGAGAATGGATAATATGATAAGCGAATCCGTACCTCATTGTGCCGCCGGTGGTGCGAGCAGAGATCCTGCACAGCGAGAAGGAGAAGACAGTATGAGATGAATGGAGCAAGCGCCACCATCGAGGACGAGAGATAGAGGAGACGGGAAGAGTGGGCAGGGCAGCTTACCGCGACGAGGTACAGGGGAGGCGGCGCGCGGAGTGGAAACCCTAGATGGCGGCGAGGAAGAGAGTAGTTTATATACTGCTACCTAGCAGGTGAGCCGCCTAAACCCTAGAACACAACCCGGGCGAGGGAGGCGGGGGGCGGACGATGACGGGCTATATGGGCCTATTCGGATTTGGGCCATTCTGGTTGTATATTTTAGTTGGAAACACGTCCATTTTGAGTCCCTCTACTATTGGCCAGATCTCCTTCGTAACTATAAAACCGGGTATATCGTCTCTCCCAACTATCAATATCGGTTTAATTTTGTTCATCAAATGGTTTGAACAGCGTTTTTTCTCTACATGACGTATGTTAACCTATTCTTTATCCTATGCAGCGCTAACGTGGCATTATAATCATGAAAAAATAAATAAAAATGTTGGACCCACATGTAAGTCATCATCTCATCTTCTTATTCCCTCTCCTCTGTCTCTCCTCTTGCTTCTCTCACACCTTCTAGCAACAGTAGAGACTTGAGAGGCTGAGAGGGTGGTGGCGGCAGCAAGCAGGAGCTAAGGAGGGCTACGATAGCTCCTCCCCTCTTCTCTCCATCCCTTCTCTCTCTTTTAGAGCAAGGACACGGCATCCCTGTTAGTGTATGCCCTAGAGGCAACATGGAGATGTTGGATATCATGGTCAATGTTTATCTATAAATGAGTAAAGTGTTATTCAGTTTCATGAAATAGACATCTTGTATTAATCAATAAGTATGTGACTTATTTATGAGACTCCGTATGTATGAATCTATTTCTAAATGATCCCTGATCATATATCATATTATTGGAACTAATATAATTCTAAGATCGGCATGTTTATTAATTGATGATCATGTCTCATAGGTCATGGTATGGATATACCAAATCAATAAATATGGACGCATATTAGAGAACATGTTATTGGATAGACTCACCATGAGACGCTACAAGAATTAATGTGCCATTAGTTAATCTCAGGTAGTGTTGGTACAAAGTCTTTAGGCCTGAGATTATCATGGATTTCAACATGTGTAGTAGCCTACTGTAACTGGGTAGTTATAAAAGTAGTCTTCGGGTTTGCTATGAAACATGTAATAGGATGTGAATGATCAAGATGAAATTTGTCTCTCCTTTGGAGAGATATCTCTGGGCCCCTCGAGGTAATGGATTATGGAAGTGCATGACCATGCCGAGTTGATTGAGGAGTCAATCAACAGACAGATAATCCAATACGGTTCGAGTGAGTGGTTAAGCTATTGAAGGGATGGCACACACATCTTGCCTATAGCTTAATTGGTATCGTGAGGCAAAGAGATTCGTATACACATTACAGGTTCAGAGCCGATATTATATTCTTGTATACTATGGTGTCAATATGTGTTGCTAGGCGCCTCTATTGACAGTCGGCTGAGTTGGACTCGAGCCGAAACCGAGTATTCTTGAACCTACAGGGTCGCATGCTTAAGGGGATAGAACAAACATTCAAGTTGGACTCGAATATGGCTCAATTCGGATAAAATTCGATTTAATATAGTCCTATGGGCTTACGAAGTCTGGCCGGTCAACTCTATGAGGTTCGCATAGGATCCAATTCAAAATAGAGTCCCAATCGGCCACTAGACCCAGTCGGCCAACTCTATTAAAGGGGCAAGGGGTGGAGAGTTGTTGTATTGCATTGAACCGAATCAATCTGATCTCCACGGAAACCCTCCCCACTTCCGAGCCAAACCCTAGCCTTGCATCTTGTGCTAGCACATGGGTGTTAGGTGTTCTGTCCCTGAACGTGTGGATACCGGTAGAGGCACTGCTATATTGCGGTGCTGTTCGTCGGCTACGAATCGACTGCGGCGCATCGGAGCGAGGCGGCTGCGGCGGATTGGCAGCGTGAGCGCGGTTCGGCGAATTGGCAAATCTACGGCAGATCGGCTATGGAATCGGTGCATTGGCTGCGTCGGATCGGCTGTCGACTCGGGGAATCGGCTGTCAGCGAATCGGCTATGATCGGCTAGCACTGTTCTAGATCAGATAGCTCTTGATTGGCTATATCCGCTACGCTCTACTCCAATTGGTAACGATCTATCGACCCTTACTTGCAAGGTTCCTGGTTTACATGGTAGAAAATTTTTGTTATTAGCTATCGTAGCTTCCGCGTAACCCTTCAGTGGTTTCAGATCTAAACTTGCTTAGTTCGGATTTTAGATTAGACCTGGAATAAGTTTTACACACGGGTTGATTAGATCAATCGGTTTTACAGGATCTGTTGAGGATAGTAGATGGTAATTGTGTTCCTTGATAGTGTATCGGAATGGCGTAATGTCATTACGTCGAAGCAATTTCCATAGAACTCGGTTTGAGTCGGATTCGAGATGGCGTTCCTTGATAATGTATCGGAACGGTATAATGTAATTATGTTGACGCTGTCTCGTAGTCCGACCTTGATTGTGCTTCGCGCCTACGCAAACCATCTCCCTTGATAGTGTATCAGGACGGCATAATGTGATTATGCCGATATGGTTTCTATAAGCGATTTTATAGATTAGATCTATGAATTTCGTGTGGTGTTCCGGGCGCTGCCCGGAAGCCCGCGAGGGGGCGGCTTCCCCAATGACCACCCGCCCGCTAACCATCGTGTGTGTATCCCCTTATATGTCGATTCGATGTCATATCTCTGCGATAGGTAGAAAACGTTCTACGCCTTACTTGTTTTTGCAGAGAATGCTTTGAGACGGTATGGCCCAATTGTATGTATGAGATGCATGTGATGTGTGTAATATTCTTTCATATGTGCAATCCCTGTAATATTCTTTCATACGTGCAATGCTTGTAATATTCTTTCACGACCTACGAGTCGATGTAATATTCCATTATAGCTTCTATAGTAGTAGTTTAGTTTGAAGAAATCAAGCATTCGACACTTGAAAGAACTGTGATGAAGATGGAGATCCTCTACACCGGCATGGATATGGAGATCACCATGTGAAGGAGGGCCATACTATTTCATTAATTGCTATTTTACCTGCTTTCTTAATTGATATGTTTGTTTGATAGGATAGTATCCCTCACAAAATTAAGTGGTAATTTTGTCCTTCCAAATGTTGCACCCGTCACCGTTATGCTCGTCAATGGTGGGTCTGCCAAAGCAGACTGCCATTCTCTATCATAACACGAGAGGATATATGTCGGACATATACATGTAGGAGCATTTGGTTTACTTAACAAGGCTATCAAAACAGTTTTGGGCCTTGGGGCATAGGTTGGCGCCGGGACATGGAGATATCACTCCAACAACAAGAGTCACATAGAGATGTGAATAGCAAGGTGTTGCTTACCCATGTTACTAATATTCTAGCAGTGATGCCAAAGCTCACTACAAATTAACTAACATGTGAATCTTGACCCAATACGTAACCTAGAGGAAAGGTGTAAAATACATAATGGGAGTCTTATGTTAAATTGTTTAAAAATAGACATGCATAAACATTGTGCTAAACTTTGTTTTTTCTGTTGTAGAATAATGACAGCTAATGCTACACCCAATACCTTTAATTTGCGATCTATTCTCGAGAAAGAAAAATTGAATGGAACAAACTTTATGGATTGGTATCGTAACTTGAGAATTGTTCTCAAGCAAGAGCTTAAGGAGTACGTTCTTGAAGTACCCTATCCCGATAAGTTGCCTAATAATGCTACTGCTGCTGCACGGATGGCTTATGAGAAGCACACTAATGATTCCCTAGACATAAGCTGTCTCATGTTTGCTACAATGTCTTATGAGCTTCAGAAGCAATACGAGAGCAGCGATGCTCATACTATTATTCAGGGACTACGTGGCATGTTTGAGAACCAAGCTAGGGTCGAGAGGTTCAACACCTCAAAGTCACTATTTGCGTGCAGGCTTGTTGAGGGGAGTCCCGTCAGTCCGCATGTGATAAAAATGATTGGCTACATTGAGAGTCTGGAAAAACTAGGTTTTTCCCCTTAGCCAAGAGTTGGCTACTGATGTGATTCTCCAGTCGCTCCCTCCGAGCTTTGAGCCATTCATATTAAATTATCACATGAACAGTATGGATAAGACCTTGGCCGAATTGTATGGGATGCTAAAGACGGCTGAGGAGAGTATCCAGAAAAATGGTCATCATGTGATGATGATGTAGAAAGCTAAGCGCAAACCACCTGTCAAGAAACTTTGCACCAAGAGGAAACTAACTCCCGATGAGATCGCGAGTGCCTCCAACGCAAAGAAGGGCAAGAATGGGTCGGCGGCATCAGATGTCGTTTGCTTCTATTGCAAGGAGACAGGTCACTGGAAAAGGAACTGCAAGAAGTACATGGAAGATCTCAAAAAGAAGCAAAGTGCGACTTCTGCTTTAGGTATTAATGTTATAGACATTAATTTTGCTACTTCACCTACTGACTCTTGCATATTTGATACCGGATCAGTAGCTCATATTTGCAAATCGTTTCAGGGAATGAGAAGGAGTAGAAGCTTGAGAAGGGGCAAGGTGAACCTGCGCGTCGGCAATGGAGCAACCGTTGCTACAGTTGCTGTCGGCACTGTTCCACTTCATCTACCTTCAGGATTAGTTTTGGAATTAAATAATTGTTATTGTGTTCCAACTCTATGTCAGAACGTTATTTCCGCTTCATGTTTGCAAGCGGAAGGATATGACTTTAGATCAATGGACAATGGTTGTTCAGTTTATCTCAGAGATATGTTCTATTTTCATACACCATTGGTGAATGGATTATACGTTTTAAATCTTGAAGCGTCTTCCATCTATAACATTAATATGAAGAGGCAACTCCCAAATGATACAAACCCCATGTTTATCTGGCATTGTCGCTTAGGCCATATAAATCAGAAATGCATGGAGAAGCTCTATAATGATGGATTGCTTCACTCTTTTGATTTTGAATCATTTGAGACATATGAGTCTTGTTTACTTGGTAAGATGACAAAGACACCTTTCACGGGATACAGTGAGAGAGCAAATGACTTGTTGGCACTCGTACATACTGATGTATGTGGACCAATGAGCTCAACAGCCAAAGGTGGTTATCAGTACTTCATTACCTTTACCGATGACTTTAGTAGATATGGTTATATCTACTTAATGAGGTATAAGTCCGAATCCTTTGAAAAGTTCAAATAATTCCATAATGAAGTACAAAATCATTTAGGGAAAACAATCAAGTTTCTACGATCAGATCGTGGAGGGGAATACTTGAGCCAAGTGGTAATCATCTGAAAGATTGTGGAATTGTTTCACAGTTGACTCCGCCAGGAACTCCACAATGGAATAGAGTGTCCGAACGGAGAAATCGCACCTTGTTGGACATGGTGCGGTCCATGATGAGCCAAAGTGATCTTCCGTGATCCTTCTGGAGATATGCTCTTGAAACAGCTGCGTTCACACTAAATAGAGTTTCATCTAAGTCAGTTGAAAAGACACCATATGAGATATGGACAGGGTGACCCCCTAGTTTGTCTTTTCTGAAAATTTGGGGATGTGAGGCTTATGTAAAACGTTTACAGTCCGACAAGCTCACACCCAAATCTGACAAGTGCTTTTTTGTGGGATATCCTAAGGAAACTAAGGGATATTTTATAATCGGGAACAAGGCAAAGTGTTTGTCGCCCGACACGGTGTCTTCTTGGAGAAAGAGTTTCTTTCAAGAAGGGTTAGTGGGAGCAGGGTGCATCTTGAAAGAAGTTCAAGAAACATCAGAAAATGTTTCAGCTACCACGAAACCACAACAGGAGGAACAAGATATTGCGCCACCTGTTGTAGATACACTAGCCCCATGGAGGTCTGAAAGATCACGTCGTGCACCTGACAGGTACACAGGTGCGGAACAACACGATATATTGTTGTTAGACAACGATGAGCCTAAGACCTATGAGGAATCGATGGTGGGACCCGATTCCAACAAGTGGCTTGGAGCCATGAAATCCGAAATAGAATCCATGTATGATAATCAAGTTTGGAACTTGGTTGATCCACCTGATGGTGTCAAAACCATTGAGTACAAATGGGTTTTTAAGAAAAAGACTGACATGGATGGAAATGTTCACACCTATAAGACGTGATTGGTGGCGAAAGGTGTTAAACAGATTCAAGGTGTTGATTATGATGAAACCTTCTCGCCCGTCACAATGCTTAAGTCTATTCGGATTATTCTAGCGATTGTTGCATATTTCGATTATGAGATATGGCAGATGGATGTCAAAACGGCTTTACTAAATGAAAACCTAAATGAGGATGTATACATGATACAACCTAAGGGTTTTGTCGATCCATAATCGCCTGAAAAGATATGCAAGCTACATAAATTCATTTATGGATTGAAGCAAGTATCTCGGAGTTGGAATATTCATTTTGATGAAGTAATCAAAGGGTTTGGTTTCATCAAAAATGAAGAGGAGGCCTGTGTTTACAAAAAGGTCAGTGAGAGCGCAATTGTATTTCTAATCTTATATGTGGATGTCATATTACTAATTGGAAATGATATCCCTATGCTAGAATCCGTCAAGTCTTCATTAAAAATAGTTTTTCCATGAAAGACTTAGGGGAAGCAGCATATATATTGGGCATTCGGATCTATAGAGATAGATCCAAGTGGCTAATTGGATTAAGCCAAAGTACATAGATTGACAAGGTGTTGAAAAGGTTCAACATGCACGATTCCAAGAAAGGTTTCTTGCCCATGTCACATGACATTAATCTTAGCAAGAATCAGTGTCCTCGGAAACATGATGAGCGGAATAAGATGGTATGGTTCCATATGCTTCGGCAATTGGATCCATCATGTATGCCATGCTTTGTACACGTCCAGATGTCTCGTATGCTTTGAATGCTACGAGCAGATACCAGTCAGATTCAGGTGGAGGTCACTGGACTGTTGTAAAGAATATCGTTAAGTACTTGAGAAGAACTAAGGATATGTTCCTAGTCTATGAAGGTGAAGAAGAACTCGTTGTAAGTGGTTACACCGATGCTAGCTTCCAAACAGACAAGGATGACTATAGATTGCAATCTGGGTTCGTGTTCTGCCTGAACGGAGGCACAGTCAGCTGGAAGAGTTTCAAGCAGGATACTGTTGCTGATTCTACAACGGAGGCGAGTACATCGTTGCTTCAGAAGCTGCAAAGGAGGCTGTTTGGATAAAGAAATTTGTTTCTGAGCTGGGTGTGATGACTAGTGCAACCGGTCCAATGTCTCTATATTGTGATAATAGTGGAGCCATTGCGCAAACCAAGGAGCCGAGGTCACATCAGAAGTCCAAACATATACTTCGGCGATATCATCTCATCCACAAGATTGTGGACAGAGGTGATTTCAAGATATGCAAAGTGCACACGGATCTCAACATTGCTGATCCGTTGACAAAACCTCCCCCTCAACCAAAACATGAGGCGCACACAAGAGCAATGGGTATTAGATACTTACATGATTGACTCTAGTGTAAGTAGGAGACTGTTACTGATATGCCCTAGAGGCAACATGGAGATGTTGGATATCACGTCAATGTTTATGTATAAATGAATAAAGTGTTATTCAGTTCCATGAAATAGACATCTTGTATTGATCAATAAGTACGTGACTTATTTATGAGACTCTTTATGTATGAATCTATTTCTAAACGATCCCTGATCATATGTCATATTGTTGGAACAAATATGATTGTAAGATCGGCATGTTTATTGATTGATGATCATGTCTCATAGATCATGGTATGGATATACCAAATCAATAAATATGGACACATGTTAGAGAACATGTTGTTGGATAGACCCACCATGAGATACTACAAGAATTAATGTGTCATTAGTTGTCTCAGGTAGTGTTAGTACAAAGTCCTTAAACCTGAGATCATCATGGATTGCAACATGTGTAGTAGCCTACTTTGGGACTACCAAACTGTAACACCCTGAAAATCGGAGAATTTAAAATTGGGAATTAAAAATCGGAACTTACGAAAACTTTTGATTTTGCTGCATCCCGTCATGTTGTTGCTTCTTATTTGCCAATTTTTGTTGCGTATTATAAATAAAATAAAAGTTTATTTATAAAAATGGAAGAAGTGAATAGGTTAACAATCCTAAAAGTAAGAAAATTCCAAAATAAATATTAGGAATAAATATTGGGAAAAGCTAAGGTTGCTAAACATTTAATTTGAATCAAAACTATATTATGGAAAATACAAAAACAAAACAAAATAAAATGGAATAAAGGAGAGGATAGAAATAGAAGGAATATATATATGTACATAATAATATATATAATAAAGTGGGCAAAAGGATTGAAAATATAGTTTAAAATTTAATTATTGTGACGGCCAAATCATATTTTAATTTTATTAGTGAAAGAGAAGGAATAGGAAGAAAATAGGAATTAATTCGGGAAAATGAAAAGTCTTGTTCATTGCGCGCCACTGTTCGACGCCGTACCGGGCCCCGGACCACCTCGCCACCGTGCGCGCGCGCGCACCTCACGCCGCCGTACCATGCCCATGCCGCGCGTACCGCGCCGTCACGTCGACCGCACGTGCCCGCGCGCGCGCAGCCGCCGCCACGCCGCGCCCATGCCGCCACTCACCCGCCCGCGCGCCGCACGCGCCCGCGTCAACGCGCCGCACCGTGCCCGCGCCGAGCCGACGCCGGCCACGCCGCGCCGTACCGCCGTGCCCATGCTGCCATCGTCGACACGCGCCGTAGCCGTGCCCACCGCGCGTTAGCCTCTCCCCTCTCTCGCGCGTGCCCGCTGTTCCCGTGCCGCACCGTCATTGCCGCCCGAGCTCAAGCCGAAACATCCCGCTATAAATAGCGCTCCTCGGCAAAAACTCGAAACACAAAAGTTGTGCCTAATCACCTCATCTAGCTCCTCCCCAAATTTCCCCAAAAATCATGCGGTGTGCGGGTCAAATTTTGAAGAACATCGAAACACGCTAAAACCGGCCGCCCGAAGCAAAAATCCAAAATTTGTCATCCTCAGTTGATTTATTCCCAAATTAAAGGTATGTCCACGATCTAAGTGCTCTAAGCTTCATTTCTTCTAATTTTCCCGGACCAAATTGTCATCGGAGACCACCGCCAACGAGCCCGCCATGCCTCCCATGCTTCGGCCGCCGCTGTGCGCACGCCGCTAGCTCACCCCGATGCTTCCCCGGCCAAATGAGTCCCCTAGCTAGCTTCCCCGTACCCCTATGATACTCCCAGAACCCTCGCCGTGGCCGTTCCATCGCCGGTTAGCCGCCGCGACATGCGCCGCCATCACCGCAAGCATGCCACCGGCGCACGCACGGTGCCAGCCCACCCCGAAGCTTCCCCGACCAAACGAGTACCACCGTTGACTTCCCTAGGACCCGTGGATGCTCTACGACTACTTGCTTTGACCGTGGCATCGCCGGAGTACGACGCCGACGAGCGTCGCCGCCGCCATGGCCGTCTCGCCGTCGCCAGCCCTGCCTGTCGCCTCCCCGGCCCGGGCAAGCCCCGAAACTAGACCCCCGTAGTGCGTAGATGGATGAAAACCCCCTGGATCCCGAGCTCCCGCCCTCACTCGCCGTCGGCGCTCTCTTCTTCCCCGGCCGCCGGCGCTAGCTGAGAGAGAAGAGGGAGAGGAAATAAGGAAGACAAGAAAAGAGAAGGAAGAAGGGAACGAGAAGCGCTTGATAGCCCAGTGGAGAAGGCTGACCGAGAGAGAGAAGGGGCGTGGGTTCGATTCCCAGCCGAAGCAAATTCTTTTTATTCTATTTCTTTTAAGGAATTAAAATTAGGAGAAGCCTAGTAAAAACCATAAAAAAATTATATTTACTCTTTTGAATCCCTAAACTTTATTTACAAGGAATTTTACATCTTTTCAAGAGATTATTATTTATTCTTTTCCAAAATTTCTTTTAGAAATAATTATGAATTTTATATTCAAACTTCTTAACCTATTCCCTCTCCAAAAATTCCTATCTTTTGTGAAACCCATTTATTCACCTAAATATTACATTTAAAAATGGGAACCTTTATAAGAAATTTTAAAACTATCTTTATAGTTCCTAATCAACCCTTCCCTATATATACATATATATATATCTATATACATATATGTTTTATATTTAATCCTTCCCAACCCAATTATCGGTTGACCGCGACACCGAACTCACCGGAGGGTTAAGAATTCAACCAGGAAATCGACGTAAGCTCTCTCGTTACCCTTTCGTCAAAATAGACAATTTTGGATCATCGGTTATAACGCCGATAAACCTACTTTAACTGGGGATAGGGCCACCCCATATGAATTAAACCGAAGGAGAACACAAGAGTTCAAATCAATGCAACTTGCTCGATTCGACCCGGACTTTGGCAAAACCCGATCAATGATCCGTCTACAACTATAAAATCACCTTAGGGACCGCTTTTGCGATTTATTTGGTTTTGATGGTTTTTATTTGAATTATGATCGAATTCATTTGAATATCTCGCACGTATGTATAGAATCCATGGGAGCCGTTGAGTACGCTGAAGACACAAGTCAAGAAGGTCGCGAGCAAGGCAAGTCATCACACCTCCTTGAACATATTGATCCCAATTGCGAAATAACGTTGTTTTAAACTTCAAATATGCATGCTATATACACAAATTAATATCTATGCTTGATATGCCATGCCGTGACATTGTTTACCTTTAGATATAATCTTTGTAACCCTCGATGTGATACAGCCGGAGGATATCTTCGGTAATATGCTTAGCTATGCTTATCTTAGATTCATGCATACTCATGACTTTACAAATAAGCTTTATGCTTGGGCAACTACCTTAGGGAAGGTAGTTGAAATATGTCATGTGGAGACATGAGCGCCACATTGCCTTGAACTTGATGAAAATAGTTTTGATGGAAAAGTAAAAGTATAAAACCAATGTTTTAGACTGGGGCAGATGGATGGATTTGGGGTGGATTCCGGCAAAGGCAAGTGCCGTCCCTGGTCGATTAAGGACCGAGCCATGAGACCTACAACCTGAAACGAGCCAGTACAACCGTACTTCTCGAATGGGTATAGACCTAGCAGAGCAGATAGCCGAGCGGAGGCAGTATCCTTGCATAGTGGTTCTTATGATGAGAAATGGTTTGTGATGTTGAGATGAGGCTGCGGCCCACATACGGAAGTGATGAATCAAATCGGAATTAATTATAACTTAAAGACTGAAAAAGTTTCCCTTACCCCGGGAGCACCAGAACTCCTCGCACTGCTAGGAAAGGACGGCTAGAGTGCAAGAGGGCTAAAGTTCATGGAGCTGATACTGCCAAAGTGAGGTTATCGAAAGGCTTTGCCATGACCGTCCCATATAGAGGGATGTAGGCTCATTCAATGGGCAGTTGCGGAGTACGGGTAAAGTGTATATCCACTGCAGTGTGAGTAAACCAATCTATTCGAATAGCCGTGCTCGTGGATAATGAGCGGCGTGACAAGTTTCTCTTGTGGCAAGACTCATAAATTTTAAAATGATGGGTTGGTTGGCATAATGATTTTGTGTGCTGGTGGACTCAACTTCTCGAAATGCGAGAAGGGGTAGACTCCCCAGAAAACCATAATGATCCGGAGACGGGAAGCTATCCTTGGTATCACGATGGATGGTAGACAGAACCGTCGCCAACTTAATATACTCCGGAATTAAAACTTGACTGGCTAGATGTTAGGCTTGTGAAATGATTTATGAAAATTGGTTTTGTGCAAATAAACCTTAGTCATCCTTTGAATGACCCTATCATGTGCATCACTTCCGTGTTGGCTTGCTGAGTACATTGGGTACTCACCCTTTCTATACGCACAAACCTTCAGATGATGGGAACGAAGAACTGGAGGACCCTTATGCTTACTGCCAGGTGGGCGAAGAAGAAGAAGGCGCCTACTAGGTCTTAGTCCCCGGTCGTTGCCTGTAGGCGATCGACATGCCGCTGCCTTCCGTTTGCTATCTTATCTAATTTTTGCTTTTGGTTGTATCCGGACCAGTAGGTCCTGCTTGTATTGGATATAGCCTTCGGGCCTATTATTGTAATATATTTGTGGTGTAAGACTATTCGTGCACTTTGCACCTGGTAATTCAGTACTGTATTCGTGGATACCACACTACTCGATCCAGGGAGATGGTACTATGAACACGAATGATTCCCGTTCCAAAATCGAGGGTCCACAGAGCTGGTATCAGAGCAGTGAGACTGTAGGATAAGACCAAATGGTGCCCCACCCCCTGTCGGGCTGGTTAAAGGGAACTATCCCTACTTAGGATTATTTCACATACAAACTATGTCTACAAAATAGAAAGTGTTTTCCCTTATACTCTTATCCCCTTATATCTTTACAAAGTTTGTTTTACTCTCGCTTTCCTCTGACTCTGTAATCTTTACAAATTTCTCTCCTTTTTCCCTCCAACTCTCTAGTTGTTATGCCCGGAGCACCATTCGGAAGCCATGCCGTTACGCCCTCAAGAGACGATAGCACCAACCATGCCACTAGGATGGAGAGGAACACTCGACACCTGGTATGGGTTCATTGAACAAGATTATAGCGTAAGAAATGGAACATGGGACGAGTATACCAGGATCCCGACCAAAGAAAAGAGGCGGTGCACAAGAGGGGATAAAAGTTTCGGTCGAGTAAGCGGCCAAGATTTTGATTCGTCACCATCCAACTCTAAGAGGAGAAAGTCACCAGAATGGAATACGGGTTGTGCTAGCAAAATGATCGTCACAGGCATGGTGTTTACGCCCGAAGATGCTGCGAAGATTCCCCGACACTGGAGGAACAATACCTTCCGTGGTGCACATCAGTTAACCCGACATCTTCAGCTTTATGGACTGCCCAAACTCGAAGATAATACATCAGAAGAGATGTCCTATGGAGATGATGATGAAGAAAACATGGAAAACATTAGTGAAGGAGAAATGGATTTCAAAGCATATACTCGTTGTGGAGAGATTGGACACACTGCAAGCATGTGCAACTACCTCTGTCACTACGGTGAAGACACCCACATGCCGAAAGAATGCCCCATGAGAGCCATTACATGCTTCTTGTGTGAAGGAACAGATCATGTACCTAAGGACTGTCAACTGATGATAATCTTAGATAAGAAGAAGAAAGACCAAAAGGTAATCCGACGGTCCGCCAATCAACTCTTGGTTGGTACCACTAACAGAGAAGATGTTTCTGATCCTAAAACAGCCCCAACCCCGGTCAAGACCATCAGTGGTAACAGAGGCGTGCGGCATACCCAGAAGAATGCAGCTCGTGACAAATCGGGTCTGATCTGTTTCAACTGTCGTAAGCTGGGACACTTTTTCAATAAATGCCCCCTTCCAAGACCGGCAAAAGAAGACCGACATTGCTTCAACTGTGGCGAAACAGGTCATGTATCCAGAAGTTGCCCACTGCCCAAGCGCCATCAGTCTCAAGACAACCGCATGATCTGCAACACTGGTATTCCACAAGAGTAAAAGTAGCACCCGGATCCTGCGTTTGGGTGGATGATTAGATTAGATATCTGCAAGGGTTTTGGTCTTGCTTTGGATGGTGTTGAGTTGGCAAGGGCCACACCCTGATTTCCCCCTAGTTATGGTGTGATGTAGAACGATGTTAGTGTTGTATTGTATGGGACTGTGCATGGCAGTCCGATGTACCCTTATGATGTAACATCTGTGAACTAATATAAAGTTCTATGTTATATCTTAAACGAGTTTATTCCACCATGCTTGTTGTGTGCAAAAGATCACTTAAAAATAACTTGAAGTGAAAAAAATCGATTAGAACCGTGACCTTAGTTGATCCAATCTCTTACCTCGTCTATATTCCTCAGATGGCGCACCATCGTAGAGCCTCAGCAGGTACTGAGAACCCGCGGGAGCCTAACCCCTCCACCCTAGCGGAAGTAATGACTTTACAGACCCAACTGCTTCAAGCCATTGCCAACAACCAAGGACAACATGCAGGATCAAGCTTAGGCGAGTTTATGCGAGCCAAGCCGCCTACCTTCTCCACGGCAGAGGAACCAATGGATGCTGAAGATTGGTTGAGGGTAATAGAGAAGAAGTTGACTCTCGTCCGAGTACGGGGAAGGCGACGAGTCATCTTCGCCACCAATCATTGGAAGGTCCCGCAAGTGGCCGGTGGGACACCTACAAAGAGACTCGAGCTGAAGATGCCGGAGAAACGACCTGGGAGGAATTCACGGCTGCCTTCGTGAAAATTTTGTACCCGCCGCGGTTATGAGAATGAAGAAGAATGAATTTAGGAGGTTGCGCCAAGGCAACACCTCGGTGCAAGAATATCTTAACAAGTTCACGCAGCTTGCCTGTTACGCCACAAGCGACTTGGCAGACGAAGAAGAGAAGATGGATAAGTTTATCGAAGGACTGAACGATGAGCTGAGAGGACCGATGATCGGTCAAGACCACGCCAGCTTCCAAAGCCTCATCAACAAGGTCGTGAGGCTTGAGCATGACCAAAGGACAGTTGAAAACAACCGAAAGAGAAGGCTTGCTCTGGCCCGTCCAACACAAGGGACATCTCAGTGACCCAAGGGAGCAACATCGTCTAGTTGGAAGCTAGCCATCGCGGCGACCAATCGCCCCTCTGCACCCAGCAACGCGAGCAGACCACCTGCAACACCGTCTCGCACCCCGGCACCTACCTTGGTAGCTCCAGGGACCAGGAATGTCAACTGTTTCAACTGCGGAGAGTTTGGCCATTACGCCAGCAGTTGCCCCAAGCCGCGCAACACCCCCAACCGCACCGGAGCCAATGCCATCGCGGTACGAGGAACCCCCGCCCCGGCACCTGGACACAGTCTGTTTAGAACGTCCCAACCAAAGGAAGCTGCAACCAGATTTCGTCGCCGACAAGTGAATCATGTGCGCGCCGAGGAAGCACAAAAAGATCAAGGCATGCTGATGGGTATGTTCTCTATCCACTCTGCATCGGTTGAAGTTTTGTTTGATTCCAGAGCATCGCATTCGTTTATATCATCTTGCAGGAGCAAAGAACACAACCTACACCGGGTAAACCTTAAGAGACCCATGCTAGTACATTCACCCGGGGGAGATATAACCGTACCCCATACCTGCATCAATGTGCCCAGTCGAATCAGAGCCATAGTATTTCTTTCAAACATCACGGTACTACCGCCACAAACCCTCGATGTCATTCTCGGAATGGACTAGTTGACTAAGAACAAAGGAGTTATAAACTTGGCCGAAGGAGAAGTCACCCTGTCCACCCCATGGACTTCACCGACAAGCATAACCATGGACCGAAACTCGATGTTGCATGAGCGAGCCACGGGATTATTTACCCTACTACCATGACCGGTATGCCAGTAAGTTCAGGATTACCCGGACGTATTCCCTATGGATTTGCTGATAATGCCTAAAGCAAAGCTTAAATTTTATTTAAGGGGGGTAGAGTGACATGACCATGGATCTTTAAATTATGCCCCATGTTGTAGCTAGATGAAACCAAACCTTCTTTGGATGGTCTCCCGTCAACCATACCGTGGATCACAATCATACCATATAAGGTCACTACCCATCTATGCAATAAAGGTCTCTAAAATTTTGGAGTAGCAAGTCTATTATACAACTTAAGGAAAGCTTAACATTAGGCATAATAAATATTGTATGTTTGAAAGATCGTTCTTTAGACAGACACCACCACCTGTTAGTCAATTGGACATTACGCCCTATTCTCAGCAGAACAAGGTATAGATAGATCTGAGTCCCCTCAAAACAGAATTAGTTTCATGAGCTTTACATGGGATACTAGTTGGGATGTAGGTAGCAATCCTAACAATCAATGTCATCCTACCACCCTCTGACAAGCAAAACCCAACAACAACCTAAAACCACCCGAGCACCAGTTTAAACCAAAAATCCAATGTGCTCCTGATATAAAAACAAAAGAGAGATTCAGGCAGTGGCCGCCAGATCCATACAAAAGAGAACAAATTCCAGGGACCATCCATTGGCTACCTAATCTATTAGTAATCCCAGAAAAGAGAGAAGGACAATGGGTGCCAACACGACGAGGAGACAAACCGCCTCACAAAGGAAATCCTGGTAACCATCCTCTATCGCATCCCGCCACAACCTCCAAACAAAAACCAGCGGGTATAGCACCCAAGCTAGCAAAGTACTAAAAGCCGTTCCGACATACCGCACTTTTGCCCACACCCATCGCCAAGCAGCAACCCCTTTCGCCAGAATGCAGCCTCCGCGACCGAAGAACCTTGACACCACTATCCTCCGAGCATCGTCTCCGGCGATGAATCCACTCATTGCCTGAACCGATGAGGAAACATCTCCTTCCATCCGGGACCCTGCAACTGCAAGCCCTAACCACCGACGAGGTCCTCCTCTGCCAGGAACCCATCGCTCTACTTCGCCTTTGTCATGTGACCCTTGCTCCATCCTTTCTTCACTTGAGCAACTTCGCCTCCACTCACTCTCCAATCTACTAGCCGAGACAAGTGTGAGAGGCAAGCCACCTCTCTCTCCCCTTTCCTTTAGAAATGAAGCAAGGGCACACATCAAAAGATTCCTTACGAAGATATTAAATTAATAGAAGCCCTAAGTCTAGAGTACCTAGAACGGTTAAAAAAAGAAAAGAGATGGATAATATAGTTATCTGAAACAAAGAATCGCAAGGATACAATAGGATCACCTTAAGAACTCCGTGATAGATCTCCGCTTCACCCTAAACAAGTATCCTATTGTAACATCCTGAAAATCGAAGAGATTAAAATCGGAACATAAAAATCGGAACTTACAAAAACTTTTGCTCGTTGCCTTTCTCTCGTATTTGTTGCTTCTTATTTGCCGACTCAGTTGCATAAGTTTAGTTGTGAACAATTCATCTCGGAGTTCGTGAATGGCTTGGATTTTGTTGGGAAGAAAATTTCGCAATTCAGATTAGAAATTTTAAAATAAAATCGAAAAGGGATGCGGATTTATGAAAATATGTATTTGAGAAATAAAATATTAAATGGTGATTATGGAAGATTAATTAGGGTAAAAAATAGACAATAAAAATATTTAGGGGATTTTCAAGAAATCTAGGAAATTTTTGGAATTTAAAAATAGGGAATTATGAAATTAGGAAAAAAGGGAATTAAATAAATATGAAAAATATATTTGGAAAAATCAAAAGTGGGGAAAAGGTTGAAAATATAATATTAAAAATTATTCGGGAATATTGGAATTTATTTTGACTTTTTAGAGTGGAAGAAAATAGAAATGGGAAATTAGGAATTAAAAATCGGGAAATTATGAAACAACACTATTCATCGCTCGCGGGCGTTCGACGCCGTACCAGCCCCGGCCGCGCGCGCCACGCGCCACGCACGCTCACCGCGCCGCGCGCCGCCGCCGCGCCCGCGGCCGCTCCGCCATGCGCCGCGCCCGCGCCCGCCCGCGCCCGCGCGCCACGCGTGCGCCCGCCGCCCACGCCCCGCGCCTCGCGCGCCGCGCCGCCCGCTCGGACCCCGCCGCGCTCTCGCCAAGTGTCGCCGCACCCAAACCCGGCCCCGTGCGCGCCGCGTCCGCGCGCCGCCCGGCCTCGCGCCGCCGCGTGGCGCTGCGCGCGCCGCCCCCTCTACGTTCCTCCTCTCCGCCCGCGCCTATAAATAGGCCGGAGCCCTCCATCTTCTCCCACACCGCCTCCACCTCTCTCTTCCTCCCGAGCGCCCCTCGCGCCCTAGCCTCCCCTCCTCCGGTCCCCTTCGCCCTCCCGAGCGCCGCCGCCGCGTCCTCCGTGCGCCGCGGCCCTCTCCCCTCGCCGTCGCAGCGCCGCCGGTAAGTCCCGAGCCTCGCCCCATTCCTCGCGGTGCCGGCCACCGGCCAAAGCAGAGGAGGGAGAGGGTTCGGTCGAACACGTTGAGGCCTAATGAATAGTGGCGCAGAGAAAAGAAAAAGAGAAAAAGAAAAATAAGGGAAAATTTGGAAAAATATTTTGAGAAAACTTGAGTAAAATTTTGGGCAAAAATAAATTATTTTCTTGTATGTTTTCTTGGTGGAAAATTTGAAAATCAAAATCGGGTTTTTCGAAATTTTGTTTCGCGTCGTTTCTAAATTCGGATTTCGTTTAAATCCTTCCTCGCCATTTAAATATGCTTCTCTTTTGTGCTCAAATCTTCAAAACTCCGAGCACAAATCCCTCCGCGGATATTTCCAAGTCTATTTTCTCAAACTAGTTGCGATCGTCGTTTTGCGAAAACCCCAGGGCATCGGCTCGAGTTCAAACTCGGATTTTTCCCTGGCAATCCTCGTCCAAACTCGAGTAGAATTTTAGGCTAAACATTTGGAGTCATTTTCGTGGCTTTTATGGTTCTTTTCGATCTTTCGGTATTTATTAAATTCTAATTGAATTCAATTGATCCTTCGCACGTACGGCTAGCACCGAGGAAGCAGCGTCGACTCCGTTGAAGACCCCACTCAACAAGCGTGCGAGCAAGGCAAGTCATCACACTCTTTGAACATATTGATCCCAATTGCGAAATGATGTTATTTTTAAACTTTAAACATGCATGCTATACATAGAAAATTACCTCTACTTGTTATGCCATACCTTGTTCGATTACCTTTAGAATTATTCCTTGTAACCCTCGATGTGATACAAACAACCGGAGAATAACTTCGTAAACCGCTTAGCCATGCTATACTTAGATTCATGCATACTCGTGACTTTATGAAAAGCTTTGTGTTTGGGCAACTACCTTAGGGAAGGTGGTTGAGATACGGCATGTGGAGACATGAGCGCCACATTGCCATGAGAATGATGAAATGAGTTTTGTTGGAAAAATTCAAAGTACTAAACAAATGTTTTAGACTCGGGGCGGTGGATGATTTGGGTGGATTCGGAAAAGGCAATGCCGACCTGGTCAGTAAGGACCGAGCCATGAGATAGCCGGGAAACGAGCTAGTACAACCGTACTTCTCGAATGGGTATAGACCTAGCGGAGTAGATAGCCGAGCGGAGGCGGTACCCTTGCATAGTGGTTCTTATGGATGAGATGAGATTGGAAAGGGGTGATGGTAAATTGAAAATTATTATAACTTGATGAATGAAATCTTCCCTGACCCCGGGTGCATCAGAACTCCTCTCACTGCTAGAAAAGGACGACTAGAGTGCATGAGGGCTTAAGTTCATGGAGCGGGTACTGCCAAAGTGAGGTTATCGAAAGGCTTTGCCGTGACCGTCTCATGTGTTGGGACGTAGGCTCATTTGTTGGGCTGTCGCGGAGTACGGGTAAAGTGTACATCCACTGCAGTGTGAATGAATCAATCTATTCGAATAGCTGTGCTCGCGAATATGGATCATCGTGACAAGACTTTTGCTTGGCTAGACATTAAACTTAAAATGTTGGGATGGGTTTGCATGATGATTCTTATTCGCTGGTGGATCAACTTCTCGAGATGCGAGAAGGGGTGGACTCCCGAAAAACCATGACGAACCGGAGGCGGGAAGCCATCCTTGGAATCACGATGGATGGCGGATGTAACCGTCGCGACTTAATGAACTATGGAATTAAAACTTGACTTGGCTAGTTGTTAGGCTTGTGAAAAGAGTTGTGAAAATTGGCTTTATGCAAAAGAACACCAGCCATTCCTTGAATAATCCTACCATATGCATCACTTCCGTGTTGGCTTGCTGAGTACGGTTGGTACTCACCCTTGCTATACGCACAAACCTCCATATGGTGGGAATGAAGAATCGGAGGATCCATATGCCTACTACTAGGAGGGCGAAGAAGCTGATGGCGCTTACTAGGTCTTAGTCTCCAGTCGTTGCCTGTGGCAATTGACAAGCCGCTGCCTCTATTCCGCTGCCTTATCTAATTTCTGCTTTTGGGTTGTATCTGGACCATGAGGTCCTATGTGATGGACATTGCCTTCGGGCCTACTATTGTAATAATTTCGATGTAAGACTATTCGTGCATGTGCACCTGATTATTTAGTACTGTATTTCGTGGGTACCAAACTACTCGATACAGGGAAATGGTACTATGAACACGAAAGATTCCCGTTCCCAAAAACGGGGGTCCACAGAGCTGGTATCAGAGCAATGCGACTGTAGGATAAGACCAACTGGCTCCCTACCCCTGACTAGTTGGCTAATGGGAAGTATCCCTACGTAGGATCATTTCGCAAACTATTATTTTTGAAAAGACAAACATACTTTTCCTATACCTTTATCTCCATTCCTTTTTCCCAAATGGTTTTGACGTTATCTCTCTCTGACCCTAAGTTGCTTTCAAAAGCAGATGTCGATAGACCTAGCGGAGTAGATAGCCAAGCGGAGGCGGTACCCTTGCATAATGGTTCTTATGGATGAGATGAGATTGGAAAGGGGTGATGGTAAATTGAAAATTATTATAACTTGATGAATGAAATCTTCCCTTACCCCGGGTGCGCCAGAACTCCTCTCACTGCTAGAAAAGGACGGCTAGAGTGCATGAGGGCTTAAGTTCATGGAGCGGGTGTTAGTGATATGCCCTAGAGGCAACATGGAGATGTTGGATATCACGTCAATGTTTATGTATAAATGAATAAAGTGTTATTCAGTTCCATGAAATAGACATCTTGTATTGATCAATAAGTACGTGACTTATTTATGAGACTCTTTATGTATGAATCTATTTCTAAACGATCCTCGATCATATGTCATATTGTTGGAACAAATATGATTCAAAGATCGGCATGTTTATTGATTGATGATCATGTCTCATAGATCATGGGAATGGAGATACCAAATCAATAAACATGGACATATGTGTTGGAGAACACATTGTTGGATAGACCCACCATGAGACACTACAGAATTAATGTGCCATTAGTTGGTCTCGGTAGTGTTGGTACAAAGTCCTTAGACCCGAGATCACCATGGATTCCAACATGTGTAGTAGCCTACTTTGGGACTACCAAACACTATTCCGTAATCGGGTAGTTATAAAGGTAGTTTTCGGGTTTGCTATGAAACATGGAGTGGGATGTGAGTGATCAAGATGGAATTTGCCCCTCCTTTGGAGAGATATCTCGGGGCCCTCGAGGTAATGGATTATGGAAATGCATGGCCATGCTAAGTTGATTGAGGAGTCAATCAACGATAGATAATCCAATACGGTTCGAGTGAATGGTTAAGCTATTGAAGGGATGGCACACATCTTGCCTATAGCTTAACGGTATCGTGAGGCAAAGGGATTTGTGTACACATTACAGGTTCGAGAGCGATATTATTCTTGTATACTATGGTGTCAATATGTGCTGCTAGGCGCCGTGTTGTGGGTTGGCTGAGTTGGACTCGAGCCGACGATCGGCTAAGTTAGACTATAGCCGAAACCGAGTATACCCGAACCTACGTGGTCGCACGCTTAAGGGGATAGAATAGATATTCGAGTTGGACTCGGATACGGCTCGATCGGATAGGGATCCGATCGGATAGAGTCCTATGGGCTTACGACGTGTGGGCGGCCAACTCTATGAGATACGGATGAGATCCGATTCAAAATAGAGTCCTAATCGGCCACTAGTCCCATCGGCCAACTCTATATAAAGGAGGGAGGGTGGGAGAGCTGTGGTATGTCAATTGCATCGCGTGCAACAGAAGTCGCCGAGATCAATCTCCACGGAAACCCTCCCCACTTTCGAGCCAAACCCTAGCCTTGCATCGCGTGCTAGCACACGGGTGTTCGGCGTTCTGTCCCCGGACGTGTGGATACCGGTAGAGGCGCTGCTACGTTGCGCGCTGTTGATCGGCTTCGGATCGGCTGAAATCGGAGCGATCGGCTATAGTGGAATCGGCTGCGGTCGGGCGCATCGGAGCGAGGCGTGAGAACGCGGCCGGACGACTCGAATCGGCTGATTGGCGAATCGGCTGTCTCCGGGAATCGGCTACACTTCCGGATCGGATTGCCCTGATTGGCTATTCCGCTGCACTCTACTCCAATCGGTAACGATCTATCGGCCCTTACTTGCAAGTGTTCCTGGTTTGCGCGGTAAAAAGTTTTTGTTTTCGGCTAGCGTAGCCTCCGCGTAACCCTTCAGTGGTATCAGAGCTAATCTTGCTTAGTTCGGGTTTTAGATTGGATCTGGAACAAGTTTTGCGCATGGGTTGATTAGATCAATCGGTTTTACGGGATCTGTTGAGGAGAGTTAATGGTAATTGCATTCCTTGATAGTGTATCGGAACGGCGTAATGTGATTACGTCGAAGCAATTTCCATATAACTCGGTTTGAGTTGGGTTCGAGATAGCGTTCCTTGATAGTGTATCGGAACGGTATAATGTGATTATGCCGAAGCTATCTCGTAGTCCGATCTTGTTTTGCCTCGCGCTGCGCAAACCATCTCCCTTGATAGTGTATCGGGACGGCATAATATGATTATGCCGACATGGTTTCCGTAAGCGATTTCATAGATTGGATCTATGAATTTCGTGTGGTGTACCCCCTTATAGGTCGTCTCGATGCCGTAGCTCTACGATAAGTAGAAAACGTTTCTACGCCTAACTTGTTTTTGCAAAGAATGCTTTGAGATGGTATGGCCCTATTGTATGTATGAGATGTATGAGATGCATGTGATGCATGTAATATTCTTTCATATGTGCAATCCCTGTAATATTCTTTCATACGTGCAATGCTTGTAATATTCTTTCACGACCTGCGTGTCGATGTAATCTTCAATTAGAGCTTCTATAGTAGTAGCTTAGTTTGAAGAAATCAAGCATTCGGCACTCGAAAGAACGGTGATGAAGATGGAGATCTCGTACACCGGCATGGAGATGGAGATCACCATGTGAAGGGGGCCATACTATTTCACTATATGCTATTCTTCTTGCTTTCATATGTGATATGTTTGTTTGATAGGATAGCATCCCTCGCAAAATTAAGTAGTAATGATGCCCTTCCAAATGTTGCACCCGTCACCGTTATGCTCGTCAATGGTGGGTCTGCAAAGCGAGTGCCATTCTCTATCATAACACGAGGGGTATATGTCGACATATACATGCAGGAGCATTTGGTTTACTTAACAAGGCTATCAAAACAGTTTTGGGCCTTGGGGCATAGGTTGGCGCCGGGCATGGAGATGCCACACCAACAACAAGAGTCACATAGAGATGTGATTAGCAAGGTGTTGCTTATCGATGTTACTAATTTTCTAGCAGTGATGCCAAAGCTCACTAGAAAATTAATTAACATGTGGATCTTGACCCAATACGTAACCTAGAGGGAAGGTGGAAAATACGTAATGGGAGTCTAATGTTAAATTGTTTAACAATAGACATAGCATAAACATTGTGCTAAACTTTGCTTTTTCGTTGTAGAATAAATGGCGGCTAATACTACACCCAGTACCTTTAATTTGCGATCTATTCTCGAAAAGGAAAAATTAAATGGAACAAACTTTATGGATTGGTATCGCAACTTGAGAATTGTTCTCAAGCAAGAGCGTAAGGAGTACGTTCTTGAAGTACCCTATCCCGAGGATTTGCCAAATAATGCCACCGCAATCGCACGGAGGGCTTATGAGAAGCACACTAATGATGCCCTAGATATAATGTCTCATGCTAGCTACAATGTCCCCCGAGCTTCGAAGCAATATGAGAGCGCGATGCTCACACTATTATTCAAGGATTGCGTAGCATGTTTGAGAACCAAGCTCGGGCCAAGAGGTTCAACACCTCGAAGTCCTTGTTTGCGTGCGAGCTTGTTGAGGGAATCCCGTCGTCCGCATGTGATAAAAATGATTGGCTACATTGAGAGTCCGGAAAACTAGGTTTTCCCTTAGCCAAGAGTTGGCTCGATGTGATTCTCCGCCGCTCCCTCCGAGCTTCGAGCCATTCATATTAAACTATCACATGAACAATATGGATAGAACCTTGGCTGAATTGCATGGGATGCTAAAGACAGTGAGGAGAGTATCCGAGAAAAACGGTCATCATGTGATGATGATGCGAAGGCAAAGCGCAAACCACTGTCAAGAAACTTTGCACCAAGAGGAAGTTAACTCCCGATGAGATCGCGAGTGCCTCCAATGCAAAGAAGGGCAAGAAGGGTCGGCGGCATCGATGCCGTTTGCTTCTATTGCAAGGAGACAGCCATTGGAAGAGGCGCAAGAAGTACATGGAGGATCTCAAAAGAAGCAAAGTACGACTTACGCCAGGTATTAATGTTATAGACATTAATCTTGCTATTTCACCTCTGACTCTTGGGTATTTGATACCGGATCGGTAGCTCATATTTGCAAATCGTTGCAGGGAATGAGAAGAAGTAGAGGATTGAGAAGGGCGAGGTGAACCTGCGCGTCGGCAATGGAGCAAGCGTTGCTACGTTCTGTCGACACGTACCACTTCATCTACCTTCGAGGATTAGTTTTGGAATTGAATAATTGTTATTGTGTTCCAACACTATGTCAAAACGTTATTTCCGCTTCATGTTTGCAAGCGGAAGGATATGATTTTAGATCAATGAACAATGGTTGTTCAATATATCTCGAAGATATGTTCTATTTTCATGCTCCATTGGTGAATGGATTATACGTTTTGAATCTTGAAGCGTCTCCCATCTATAACATTAATACGAAAGGCAACTCTCAAATGATATAAACCCCACGTTTATCGACATTGTCGCTTAGGCCATATAAATAAGAAACGCATGGAGAAGCTCCATAAGGATGGATTGCTTCACTCTTTTGATTTTGAATCATTTGAGACATGTGAGTCTTGTTTACTTGGTAAGATGACAAAGGCACCTTTCACGGGACACGTGAAAGAGCAAGTGACTTGTTGGCACTCATACATATCGATGTATGTTGACCAATGAGCTCAACGGCCGAGGTGGTTATCGGTACTTCATTACCTTTACCGATGACTATAGTAGATATGGTTACATCTACTTAATGAGGCATAAGTCCGAATCCTTTGAAAAGTTCAAAGAATTCCGAATGAAGTACGAATCATTTAGGGAAAACAATCAAGTTTCTACGATCGATCGTGGAGGGAATACTTGATCAAGAGTTTGGTAATCATCGAAAGATTGTGGAATTGTTCCACGTTGACTCCGCCAGAACTCCACAATGGAACGGAGTGTCCGAACGGAGAAATCGCACCTTGTTGGACATGGTGCGGTCGATGATGAGCCAAAGTGATCTTCCGTTATCCTTCGGGGATATGCTCTTGAAAAGCATTGCTCACACTAAATAGAGTTCCATCTAAGTCGGTTGAAAAGACACCATATGAGATATGGACGGGCAACCCCTAGTTTGTCTTTTCTCAAAATTTAGGGATGTGAGGCTTATGTAAAACATTTACGGTCGACAAGTTCACACCCAAATCGACAAGTGCTTCTTTGTGGGATATCCTAAGGAAACTAAGGGATATTACTTTTATAATCGGGAACAAGGCAAAGTGTTTGTCGCCCGACACGGTGTCTTCTTGGAGAAAGAGTTTCTTTCAAGAAGGGTTAGTGGGAGCAGGGTGCATCTTGAAGAAGTTCAAGAAACACCAAAAAATGTTTCGCGACCACGTAACCACAACGGGAGGAGCAAAATTTTGCGCCACCTCTTGTAGATACACCGCCCATGGAGGTCCGAAAGATCACGTCGTGCGCCTGACAGGTACACAGGTGTGGAACAACGTGATATATTGTTGTTGGACAACGATGAACCTAAGACCTATGAGGAAGCGATGGTGGGACCCGATTCCAACAAGTGGCTTGGAGCCATGAAATCCGAAATAGAATCCATGTACGACAATCAAGTTTGGAACTTGGTTGATCCACCGATGGTGTCAAAACCATTGAGTGCAAATGGGTTTTTAAGAAAAGGCCGATATGGATGGAAATGTTCACATCTATAAGGCGCGATTGGTGGCGAAAGGTTTTAAACAGATTCAAGGAGTTGATTATGATGAAACCTTCTCGCCCGTCGCAATGCTTAAATCTATTCGGATTATCCTAGCGATTGCTGCATATTTTGATTATGAGATATGGCAGATGGATGTCAAAACGGCTTTCTGAATGGAAACCTAAGCGAGGATGTATACATGATACAACCTCGAGGGTTTTGTCGATCCAGAATCGCCTGGAAAGATATGCAAGCTACGAAATCTATTTATGGATTGAAGCAAGCATCTCGGAGTTGGAATATTCGTTTTGATGAAGTAATCAAAGGGTTTGGTTTCATCAAAAACGAAGAAGAGGCCTGTGTTTACAAAAAGGTCGGTGGGAGTGCAATTGTATTTCTAATCTTATATGTGGATGACATATTATTGATTGGAAATGATATCCCTATGCTTGAATCATCAAGTCTTCATTGAAAAATAGTTTTTCCATGAAAGACTTAGGGAGGCAAGCATATATATTGGGCATTCGGATCTATAGAGATAGATCCAAGAGGCTAATTGGATTAAGCCAAAGTACATACATTGACAAGGTGTTGAAAAGGTTCAACATGCATGATTCCAAGAAAGGTTTCTTGCCCATGTCACATGGCATTAATCTTAGCAAGAATCGGTGTCCTCGGACACATGATGAGCGGAATAAGATGGGTATGGTTCCATATGCTTCGGCAATTGGATCCATCATGTATGCCATGCTTTGTACACGCCCGGATGTCTCGTACGCTTTGAGTGCTACGAGCGATATACAGTCAAATCCGGGTGAATGTCACTGGATCGCAGTAAAGAATATCCTTAAGTACTTGAGAAGAACTAAGGATATGTTCCTAGTCTATGGAGGTGAAGAAGAGCTCGTTGTAAGTGGTTACACCGATGCTAGCTTCCAAACAGATAAGGATGATTATAGATCGCAATGCGGGTTCGTGTTCGCCCGAACGGAGGCGCGATCAGTGGAAGAGTTCCAAGCGGGATACCGTTGCGATTCTACAACGGAGGCCGAGTACATTTCGCTTGAAGCCGCAAAGGAAGCTGTTTGGATCAAGAAATTCGTTTCGAGCTTGGTGTGATGACTAGTGCGATGGTCCAATGTCTCTCTATTGTGACAATAGTGGAGCCATTGCGCAAGCCAAGGAGCCGAGGTCACATCGAAGTCCAAACACATACTTCGGCGATATCATCTCATCCGCGAGATAGTGGACAGAGGTGATGTCAAGATATGCAAAGTGCACACGAGATCTCAACATAGCCGATCCGCCGACAAAACCTCTCCCTCACCGAAGCATGAGGCGCACACAAGAGCAATGGGTATTAGATACTTACATGATTGACTCTAGTGCAAGTGGGAGATTGTTAGTGATATGCCCTAGAGGCAACATGGAGATGTTGGATATCACGTCAATGTTTATGTATAAATGAATAAAGTGTTATTTAGTTCCATGAAATAGACATCTTGTATTGATCAATAAGTACGTGACTTATTTATGAGACTCTTTATGTATGAATCTATTTCTAAACGATCCACGATCATATGTCATATTGTTGGAACAAATATGATTCAAAGATCGGCATGTTTATTGATTGATGATCATGTCTCATAGATCATGGGAATGGAGATACCAAATCAATAAACATGGACATATGTGTTGGAGAACACATTGTTGGATAGACCCACCATGAGACACTACAGGAATTAATGTGCCATTAGTTGGTCTCGGGTAATGTTGGTACAAAGTCCTTAGACCGAGATCACCATGGATTCCAACATGTGTAGTAGCCTACTTTGGGACTACCAAACGCTATTGTATCGGGTAGTTATAAAGGTAGTTTTCGGGTTTGCTATGAAACATGGAGTGGGATGTGAGTGATCAAGATGGAATTTGCCCCTCCTTTGGAGAGATATCTCTGGGCCCCTCGAGGTAATGGATTATGGAAATGCATGGCCATGCTAAGTTGATTGAGGAGTCAATCAACGGACGGATAATCCAATACGGTTCGAGTGAATGGTTAAGCTATTGAAGGGATGGCACACATCTTGCCTATAGCTTAAGCGGTATCGTGAGGCAAAGGAATTTGTGTACACATTACAGGTTGAGCTAATATTATTCTTGTATACTATGGTGTCAATATGTGCTTGCTAGGCTCCATTGTTGACGGGTTGGTGAGTTGGACTCGAGCCGACGATCGGCTAAGTTAGACTATAGCCGAAACCGAGTATACCTGAACCTACGTGGTCACACGCTTAAGGGGATAGAATAGATATTCGAGTTGGACTCGGATACGGCTCGATCGGATAGGGATCCGATCGGATAGAATCCTATGGGCTTACGACGTGTGGGCGGCCAACTCTATGAGATACGAATGAGATCCGATTCAAAATAGAGTCCTAATCGGCCACTAGTCCCGGTCGGCCAACTCTATATAAAGGAGGGAGGGGTGAAGAGCTGTGGTATGTCAATTGCATCGCGTGCAACGAAGTCGCCGAGATCAATCTCCACGGAAACCCTCCCCACTTTCGAGCCAAACCCTAGCCTTGCATCGCGTGCTAGCACACGGGTGTTCGGTGTTCTGTCCCCGGACTTGTGGATACCGGTAGAGGCGCTGCTACATTGCGCACTTGTTGATCGGCTTCGGATCGGCGCAATCGGAGCGATCGGCTATAGTGGAATCGGCTGCGGTCGGGCGCATCGGAGCGAGGCGTGAGAACGCGGCCGGACGACTCGAATCGGGCGATTGGCGAATCGGCATCTCCGGGAATCGGCTACGCTGTTCGGATCGGATTGCCACGATTGGCTATTCCGCGCACTCTACTCCAATCGGTAACGATCTATCGACCCTTACTTGCAAGTGTTCCTGGTTTGCGCGGTAAAAGTTTTTGTTTTCGGCTAGCGTAGCCTCCGCGTAACCCTTCAGCGGGTACTGCCAAAGTGAAGTTATCGAAAGGCTTTGCCGTGACCGTCTCATGTGTTGGGACGTAGGCTCATTTGTTGGGCTGTCGCGGAGTACGGGTAAAGTGTACATTCACTGCAGTGTGAATGAATCAATCTATTCGAATAGCCGTGCTTGCGGATATGGAGCATCGTGACAAGACTTTCGCTTGGCTAGACTTTAAACTTAAAATGCTGGGATGGGTTTGCATGATGATTCTTATTCGCTGGTGGATCAACTTCTCGAGATGCGAGAAGGGGTGGACTCCCCAGAAAAACCATGACGAACCGGAGGCGGGAAGCCATCCTTGGAATCACGATGGATGGCAGACAGAACCGTCGCCGACTTAATGAACTGTGGAATTAAAACTTGACTTGGCTAGTTGTTAGGCTTGTGAAAAGAGTTGTGAAAATTGGCTTTATGCAAAAGAACACCAGCCATTCCTTGAATAATCCTATCATATGCATCACTTCCGTGTTGGCTTGCTGAGTACGGTTGGTACTCACCCTTGCTATACGCACAAACCTCCAGATGGTGGGAATGAAGAATCGGAGGATCCATACGCAAACTACCAGGAGGGCGAAGAAGCTGATGGCGCTTACTAGGTCTTAGTCTCCAGTCGTTGCCTGTGGCAATTGACAAGTCGCTGCCTCTATTCCGCTGCCTTATCTAATTTCTGCTTTTGGGTTGTATCTGGACCATGAGGTCCTATGTGATGGACATTGCCTTCGGGCCTACTATTGTAATAATTTCGATGTAAGACTATTCGTGCATGTGCACCTGATTATTCAGTACTGTATTTCGTGGGTACCAAACTACTCGATCCAGGGAAATGGTACTATGAACACGAAAGATTCCCGTTCCCAAAAACGGGGGTCCACACCTATGCATCGTTCGTTGGGATGAAGTCCTAAATAGATCAGTCCTAGATAAACCAACATACTTTCAATCATAACCCAACCCAAATCTCGGGGATGAGATGTATTTTAAGGGGGGTAGGTTTGTAACACCCTAAAAATCGGATAATTTAAAATCGTGAATTAAAAATCAGAACTTACAAAAACTTCTGATTTTGTTGCATCCCGTCATGTTGTTGCTTCTTATTTGCCAATTTTTGTTGCGTATTATAAATAAAATAAAAATTTATTTAAAAAATGGAAGAAGCTGAATAGGTTAAAAATCCTAAAAGTAAGAAAATTCCAAAATAAATATTATGAATAAAAATTGGGAAAAGCTAAGGTTGCTAAACATTTAATTTGAATCAAAACTATATTTTGGAGAATATAAAAACAAAACAAAATAAAATGGAATAAAGGAGAGGATAGAAATAGAAGGAATATATATATATGTACATAACAATATATATAATAAAGTGGGCAAAAGGATTGAAAATATAGTTTAAAATTTAATTATTGTCAAGGCCAAATCATATTTTAATTTTATTAGTGAAAGAGAAGAAATAGGAAGAAAATAGGAATTAATTCGGGAAAATGAAAAAGTCTACTGTTCATTGCACGCCACCTGTTCGATGTCGTACCCAGGGCCCCGGACCGCCTCGCCACCGCACGCCGCGCGTCGCGCCTGTGGCGCCGCGCCCCACGCTGTCGTACCATGCCCATGCCGCGCCGTACCGTGCCGTTGCGTCGGCCGCACGTGCCCGCGCGCCGCGCAGCAATCAGCCACGCCGCGCCCATGCCGCCACTCGCCCGCCGTCGCGTCGCGTGCGCCCCGCGTCAACGCCGCCGCACTGTGCCCGCGCCGAGCCGACGCCAGCCACGCCGCGCCATACCGCCATGCCCATGACGCCATCGTCACGCGCGTTGTAGCCGTGCCCACCGCGCATCAGCCTCTCCCCCCTCTCCGCGCATGCCCATTGTTCCCGTGCCGCACCGCCATTGCCGCCCGAGCTCAAGCCGAAACATCCCGCTATAAAATAGCGCTCCTCGGCCAAAACTCGAAACACAAAAGTTGTGCCTAATCACCTCATCTAGCTCCTCCCCAAATTTCCCCAAAAATCATGCGGTGTGCGGGTCGAATTTTGAAGAACACCGAAGAACCCTAAAACCGGCAGCCCGAAGCAAAAATCCAAAATTTGTCATCCTCAGTGGACTTCTTCCCAAATTAAAGGTATGTCCCCAATCTAAGTGCTCTAATCTTCATTTCCCCTAATTTTCCCGAACCAAATTGTCACCGGAGACCACCGCCAACGAGCCCGCCGTGCCTCCCCTGCTTCGGCCGCCGCCGTGCGCACGCCGCTAGCTCACCCTGATGCTTCCCCGGCCAAATGAGTCCCCTAGCTAGCTTCCCCGTACCCCTATGATGCTCCCAGAACCCTCACCGTGGCCGTTCCATCGCCGGCTAGGCACCGCGACGTGCGCCGTCGCCGCCGCAAGCATGCTGCCGGCGCACGCACGGTGCCAGCCCACTTCGAAGCTTTCCCGGCCAAACAAGCACCACCGTCCACTTCCCTAGGACCCGTAGATGCTCTACGACTACTTGCTTTGACCGTGGCATCGCCAGAGTACGACGCCGACGAGCGCCGCCGCCGCCATGGCCGCCTCGCCGTCGCCAGCCCTCCTCGTCGCCTCCCCGTCCCGGGCAAGCCCTGAAACTAGACCCTCGTAGTGCGTAGATGGATGAAAACCCCTGGATCCCGAGCTCTGGCCCTCACTCGCCGCCGGCGCTCTCTTCTTCCCCGGCCACCGGCGCTAGCTGAGAGAGAAGAGGGAGAGGAAAGAAGGAAGAAAAGAAAAGAGAAGGATGAAGGAAATGAGAAGCGCTTGATAGCCCAGTGGAGAAGGCTGACCAAGAGAGAGAAGGGGCGTGGGTACGATTCCCAGCCGAAGCAAATTCTTTTTATTCTATTTCTTTTAAGGAATTAAAATTAGTAGAAGCCTAGTAAAAACCATAAAAATATTATATTTACTCTTTTGAATCCCTGAACTTTATTTACAAGGAATTTTACATCTTTTCAAGAGATTGTTATTTATTCTTTTCCAAAATTTCTTTTACAAATAATTATGAACTTTATATTCAAACTTCTTAACCTATTCCCTCTCCAAAAATTCCTATCTTTTGTGGAACCCATTTATTCACCTAAATATTACATTTACAAATGGGAACCTTTATAAGAAATTTTAAAACTATCTTTATAATTCCTAATCAACCCTTCCCTATATATACATATATATCTATATACATATATGTTTTATATTTAATCCTTCCCAACCCAATTATCGATTGACCGCGGCACCGAGCTCACCGGAGGGTTAAGAATTCAACCAGGAAATCGACGTAAGCTCTCTTGTTATCCTTTCATCAAAATAGACAATTTCGGATCGTCGGTTATAACGCTGATAAACCTACATTAACTGGGATAGGGCCACCCCATATGAATTAAACCGAAGGAGAACACAAGAGTTCAAATCAATGCAACTCGCTCAATTCGACCCGGACTTTAGCAAAACCCGATCAATGATTCGTCTACGACTATAGAATCACCGTAGGGACCGCTTTTGCGATTTATTTGGTTTTGATGGTTTTTATTTGAATTCTGATCGAATTCAATTGGATATCTCGCACGTATGTATAGAATCCACGGGAGCCGTTGAGTACGCTGAAGACACAAGTCAAGAAGGTCGCGAGCAAGGCAAGTCATCACACCTCCTTGAACATATTGATCCCAATTGTGAAATAATGTTGTTTTAAACTTCAAATATGCATGCTATATACACAAATTAATACCTATGCTTGATATGCCATGCCGTGACATTGTTTACCTTTAGATATAATCGCTGTAACCCTCGATGTGATACAACCGGAGGATATCTTCGGTAATATGCTTAGCTATGCTTATCTTAGATTCATGCATACTCATGACTTTACAAATAAGCTTTATGCTTGGGCAACTACCTTAGGGAAGGTAGTTGAAATACGGCATGTGGAGACATGAGTGCCACATTGCCTCGAACTTGATGAAAATAGTTTTGATGGAAAAGTAAAAGTATAAAACCAATGTTTTAGACTGGGGCGGATGGATGGATTTAGGTGGATTCTGGCAAAGGCAAGTGCTGTCCCTGGTCGATTAAGGACCGAGCCATGAGACTAACAACCTGAAACGAGCCAATACAACCGTACTTCTCGAATGGGTATAGACCTAGCAGAGTAGATAGCTGAGCGGAGGCAGTATCCCTGCATAGTGGTTCTTATGATGAGAAATGGTTTGTGATGTTGAGATGAGGCTGCGGCCCACATACAGAAGTGATGAATCAAATCGAAATTAATTATAACTTAAAGACTGAAAAAGTTTCCCTTACCCCGGGAGCGCCAGAACTCCTTGCACTGCTAGGAAAGGACGGCTAGAGTGCAAGAGGGCTAAAGTTCATGGAGCGGATACTGCCAAAGTGAGGTTACCGAAAGGCTTTGCCGTGACCGTCCCATATAGAGGGATGTAGGCTCATTCAATGGGCAGTTGCGGAGTACGGGTAAAGTGTATATCCACTGCAATGTGAGTAAACCAATATATTCGAATAGCCATGCTCGTAGATAATGAGCGGCGCGCCAAGTTTCTCTTGTAGATAGACTCATAAATATTAAAATGATTGGTTGGTATGCATAATGATTTTGTGTGCTAGTGGACTCAACTTTTTGAAATGCGAGAAGGGGTAGACTCCCCAGAAAACCATAACGATCCGGAGGCGGGAAGCCATCCTTGGTATCACGATGGATGGTAGACAGAACCGTCGTCGACTTAATATACTCTGGAATTAAAATTTGACTGGCTAGATGTTAGGCTTGTGAAATGATTTATGAAAATTGGCTTTGCGCAAATAAACCTCAGCCATCCTTTGAATGACCATATCATGTGCATCACTTCCGTGTTGGCTTGCTAAGTACGTTGGGTACTCACCCTTGCTATACGCACAAACCTTCAGATGGTGGGAACGAAGAATTGGAGGACCCCTATGCTTACTACTAGGTGGGCGAAGAAGAAGAAGGCACCTACTAGGTCTTAGTCCCCGATCGTTGCCTGTAGGCGATCAACATGCCGCTGCCTTCCGTCTGCTATCTTATCTAATTTTTGCTTTTGGTTGTATCTGGACCAGTAGATCCTGCATGTATTGGATATCACCTTCGGGCCTATTATTGTAATATATTTGTGGTGTAAGACTATTCGTGCACTTTGCACCTGGTAATTCAGTACTATATTCGTGGGTACCACACTACTCGATCCAGGGAAATGGTACTATGAACACGAATGATTCCCGTTCCAAAATCGGGGGTCCACACAAACACTATTTTGTAACTGGGTAGTTATAAACATAGTCTTCGGGTTTGCTATGAAACATGTAGTGAGATGTGAATGATCAAGATGGAATTTGCCCCTCCTTTGGAGAGATATCTCTGGGTCCCTCGAGGTAATGGATTATGAAATTACATGGCCATACCAAGTTGATTGAGGAGTCAATCAACAGACGAGGTAATGGATTATGGAAGTGCATGGCCATACCGAGTTGATTGAGGAGTCAATCAACAGACAGATAATCCAATATGGTTCGAGTGAATGGTTAAGCTATTGAAGGGATGGCACACACATCTTGCCTATAGCTTAATTGGTATCGTGAGGCAAACAGATTTGTGTACACATTACAGGTTCAGAGCCGATATTATATTCTTGTATACTATGGTGTCAATATGTGCTGCTAGGCGCCGCTATTGACAGTCGGCTGAGTTGGACTCGAGCCGAAACCGAGTATACCTGAACCTACAGGGTCACACGCTTAAGGGGATGGAACAAACATTCGAGTTGGACTCGAATATGGCTCAATTTAGATAAGATTCGATTTAATATAGAGTCCTATGGGCTTACGAAGTCTGACCGACCAACTCTATGAGATTCGGATAGGTTCCGATTCAAAATAGAGTCCCAATCGGCCACTAGACCCAGTCGGCCAACTCTATATAAAGGAGAGATGGGTGGAGAGTTGTTGTATTGCATTGAACCGAATCAATCTGATCTTCACGGAAACTCTCCCCACTTCCGAGCCAAACCCTAGCCTTGCATCTTGTGCTAGCACACAGGTGTTAGGCATTTTTTCACTAGACGTGTGTATACCGGTAGAGGCACTGCTACATTGTGGTGCTGTTCGTCAGCTACGAATCGGCTGTGATCAGACAAATCGGCTGCGGCTCATCGGAGCGAGGCGGCTGCGACGGATCGGCAGCACGAGCGTGGTTCGGCGAATTGGCAAATCGGCTGCGGCAAATCGGCTATGGAATCGACGCATCGGCTGCGTCGGATCGGCTGTCGACTCAGGGAATCGGCTGTCAACGAATTGGCTGTGATCGGCTAGCACTGTTCCGGATCGGATAGCTCCTGATTGGCTATATCCGTTGTGCACTACTCCAATCAGTAACGATCTATCGACCCTTACTTGCAAGGTTTCTGGTTTGCACGGTAGAAAATTTTTGTTATTAGCTATCGTAGCTTCCGCGTAACCCTTCAACCCCGTCAAAGGCAGGGAGGGCACGGAAGATGGCAGCAAAGAATAGAAGGCGGTGGCTGCTGTTCTGCTTGTTAGAGTGCGCCAGCCCGGGCCGCCAACCGTGATCCACCCAAGTTACATTGGCTTGCTTCACCACAGGCTCAAGCCGAGCCACAACTATAGGTCCCAGGCCTAAACAACCCAAAAAACTAGTCTGATGGATGATAATTGTTACCATCTTTTAAGTTGTGCTCTCTGATCATCAATTATCAATGTGGGACTAAACCAACAATACTATTTGTGGGAGGTGTCACCCCGGGGTAGCACTCGGACCAGAGTGGAAGTCGAGCTAGAGTCGGACGGCAAAGTCTTTTTGGATAAGGTCGGGAGCCCGACCTCCCCCCGGTCCAACCTCAACACTCCTTTCTCGACCTCGACTCCTCAACCCGACTTCTGGCCTCCTCGGGACGAAACATGGCTTGCAAGGAGACGAGGGAGGGGACAACCCGACAAGGAATGACGTCACCCGACATCACAGTGCAGGTGGGATTTGCAGAGGAGAGGCCCCAAGGCAGGATAAGGCACAAGACACCCATGACGCACAGGGCACATAGGACGTCTCCATATACCTTTTTCAGAGGTTGTTTGTATTCACCTTTTTAGATCTTTAGTCTTAGTTTTCTTCGCCTCAAGTCTCTTGTAACTGCTCCCTTTGAGCTATAAAAGGGAGGACAGGACAGGCTGAGGAGGGGTCTGAAGCATCCTAGCTCTTTTGATTCTCAGTTTTTTGCTTGTTCTTGACCAGCTTGCTCTAAGCCCCAAGAATTTACACTTGTAAACCTTATTCATCATCTACCCCATCAAAGAACACCACACACTGGACGTAGGCCTATTATCCTTCGGAAGAGCTAAACCAGTATATCTCTCGTGTCCATTGATCTTTGGCTCGTCTTAGTGACTCGAGTCGACCACCAGGTCCTGAGAGGAGGCGCATTCCCGACCATTCACTCACCTCCTTGGGCACCCCCTTCGGAGGACTGCCGACCTACCCGTCGACACTGCTGCTCCCGCCCGACCTTGCTCCTCTCCCATGAGATCTCGTTGTCCTAGAGATTAACGGGCACGTGCGCCTTACTCGCCAACAGTGCCAAGTTCATCGTGCCTTCAAGATGCCCTTGGGTCACCACTCGCCACTACTAGGACAAACCATCGCAAGGCCTTACTCTCCCCTCCGGCCACATGACAAGGACCATGTGGATGTGTTGCTTGCGTGTCCTTTCTCCATCGGAATTTGTCTAGGATTACGTTGTCTGAGCTCGATCTTGCGTGGGACTACCGCCACTAATTCCCTTTGCGCACAAATAGGTGGACATGTGGGGCGAGTAGGCAACTGCTTTCTATATTTTTTTCATATGGGGTTCATGTGTATTTTTTAAAATTTCTATAATGATTGGGCTATCACATAGATACGGCGTTAGTAAAAACCATAATCAACACTGTCCAGAAAGTCATTATTCATGGTTTTAGTAGTTGGAGGAGTCGTTATAACCGTTTTACCATTGAGGGATACAAATAAAATTCAACCTATAGTTTAGGGAGTCAAATTAGACTTTTCCCTTTTTAGTTTTAAGGCACCTTTGAAACAAGGGGGTTTCTTAGGGATTTTGATGCCCTGTAGAAATTTTTTTCGATGATGCCCAAGATTTAAGTGAAAATTTTCTATAGGAATCTTTCATATCATCGATTTCGTGGAGGATTTCAAACATGAAAACAAACATTAGTGTTTTGAGATTTTTTATTTTGTCAACTTTTATGTTATTATTTTAAAAATGGACCATTTCAAAACTTATTTATAAGATTTGAATCTTTTGACCATGTCAACCGTATTGGCGTGGCAAAACAACATTATCATGTTGGTATGGCTGGCGTGATAATGTTGGTATGGCTGGCGTGACAATATTATTTGGTTATGTCGATCTGACTGGCATGACAATATTATTTGGCCACGCCACCCTCGCTATCATGGCAGTATAAAACTATCACATATGCTATGTGTGATGTGTCAGTATTGTTTTGTCATGTCAAGTGGACTGGCATGACCAAAAGGTTCAGATTCTGAAAATAAGTTTTTGAAGAGTTTATTTTTAAATTAAAAAAATAAAAATGTTCAAAACTAAAAAAATCCATGTTTTGATTTTCTTTGAGAAGCCCAATGCACTATTTCTCTTCATCTCTCCTTTCAACTATATTCTAACAATATTTTTCCTCTACAATATCTGTAAGTTTTCTGTGGACTATCCTAATGGTCAACTGGACTGATTCTCTTGTCGAAATATATATGTCATGACATCCAATCCGTGTGTTTTTCCTTTTTCTGCCCTTTTCAATTTCTCTGTACCAAACAAGCCCTTGTACATGTTATATTGTCTTTGTAGAGGCTGGTTTATCTATACATTTGATTTGGCCTTTGTAATACTCTTGATTGATACTCGTGATTTGATACATCACGAATATTCGGGATTAATTGTAAGAAAAAGGATTGCTCATTTTCAGTTAAGGCGCATATTCGGGACAAATGGACTTTATTTCCTTTACAGAAGTGACAAATAGACTAAACTTAGCTCTAAATAAAGTAGCCGTCGCAGATGGTTTTACAGGCTTCACGAATAACTAAATTTGATATTAGCAGAAAATATAGCTAGAAATGGTCGGACACTTTCAGCTGATGAAGCAGTATAAATATTTATTTTCCCTGTCCAGTAAGAAATACAAGTTCCAATAAGCAAAGAGAAATTGCTCCTGAGCTCATGCTGCGTCTAATTATGCAGCGTGCGATAAGAGACTGAGCATCTTTGCATTCACAAATCAATATATGTGCTCCGGTTGACACTCAACATCATTAGATTGAAGTCACATTGAAATTATGGTACCGGCAATGGCGAATTTAACACAGCGGAATGAGTCCAACACAAAAAAACCTAAGGTTCCCACAATATGATCATGATTCATGTGAATGCAATCAACATACATTATTAATATAGCCACACATGGAAAAATGTAAAGGTGTTTGACAATGTGATGCTCGAACTTACCTACAGGTATATATATTACAAAAGCTAATTAAGCAAAGATGGTAAAACTGATAAGGGAGAATACTGCTAAATTAGCATATTATATGATATTAAATCCAAACGATCTTACCGCCAGGAATTCCTTGGTATTCTACGATAAGAGTAAACTTGAATTTTTCACCAAAACTGTGATGGAAAATTTTCAGAAGCAAAAGGTTGACTTAGGTTCTCCAATCCCATAGAAAAAAATTACGCTTGAACTTATTTTGAACTGGAGAGCCTCAGGTCAATAGACTGCAGCTGCTCCCGGAGATGCTGGTTGTCCTCCAGCAAACGGTCATATTCAAGCAGCAGGCTTTCAGATTGTTTCCGAATAGCAAGAGCCTTGTCCTCAGCAACGTGGACTTCCTCTGCCTTTTCTTGGACTTGTAGCTTCAGTTTCTTCATATCCTCATTGAGAGCGGCAATCTCTTCCTGGTATTTCTTTGTCTCCTCAGATCTTCCATGTTTTGCTTCCTCCAACATTTTATTATACTTAGTTACAGCCTCAACATTCTTCTTGAGCCCACGTAGTTCTCTGATGTATTGGTGGAGCCGGTCAATAACTAGAGCAAGAAATAAGGAATACCCTGAAAGAATATCATAAATGCTCAGAACTTCAACATAGGCAATATACATACAGAACTAAGGAACAAAGTGGAATACATTTTAGAGCAATTAAAGACTATATTCCATATATATAGCTGCTAATTCCATCCTCACCCCCTCCTCCTCCTGCAGCTTATAGGGGAAAAGAAGCACCTAATGTGTCCCCACTTCACATCAATGTTCCACAAAATGAAAAAAAATCTGATGAAATTAGTAATCGCACTACTGAAACAGAACAAGAAAATATTATGGGAGTGTAGCAAGCAAGAATTATTGAAATCAAACTTCTCCATTGGTGAAACTGTTGTGAACATTAGCTCCACCCCACCCCTCATCCACAGCAACTGTGCAATTCTTAACTGTAGCATCAGAAGGCCATGGAATTATCTAGTTTGTTTCAGTTTAAATCAGTTAAAGATTAGGAGATTATTTTAAAAGTATAGTTATATTGAACTTTCAGTGCAGAAGTTATTGGTTCAAAACAGAAACATATTGCCCAATTAGTATAGAAACATATCATGGGCCACAGTATCTAATGTAATGCATTTCATATATTCATTTTTTTTGCATGATATAGAACACACGTCCTACATAACGAAAAAATTTCCTGAACTCATTTATCTGTTACACCTTTATCGATTGGATTAAAACACTAATTTTGTGTAAATTTTTAGAACATATGAAAAACTTCGCCGCCACTGGTTATATTTTTCTAAAAAAGATTGGAACAGTTTTTTTAAAAAAAAACATGAAACAAAGTGCACCATGAAAATATCTTGCAATTAGATCAATATATGGTTTCAACTTTCTAATCATCTATGGAACAACAGATACTAGTATACTACAACTATCATACTGTTAAAATAACAAAGCCTGAAGTATTTCACACGTAAACCATATACTAAATTAAACTAACTGATGGCAAGAGGACAAGTATAAACTTAACATGTGCAACATGGCGTGCTTAAATTTTTGTAAATCAAAGCCATGGCATGTCGGCAAAACCTGAAGTTTTTTTTGCCTCAATTTACTGGATAGAGGTAACTGATTTTCTTATGCAACTAACACCATTAAAGAAAATGGTTGCAAACCTAATAGTTTTACCTTGAAATATGATATGTTTTGAAATGAATTCAATTGGGGGGGTGAGGGGCGCTAGTGGCAAAGTTCTTTTATGCATGAGAACATTTTCTTTTTATCAGAGGAAGCCTGAGATTTGAACATAATATGGAACATTTCACAACCCACATGCATGCAGACTTGGGATCTTCAACTGAACTAAGCAGATATGCACTTTCCATGACCATATTCAAGACCAAACTTGTACAAAGAGTGGGCAGTGGGCACAGCTGGCTGCACTGGCTCAGCCAATGATCTCCATGATAAGTCAATTAACTGCTCGTTGTGTCACATTGCATCTTAAAAGTCAAGAGCATGTCAGAACTAGGCATGCCAAGCTGGAAGTTAATAGGGTGGACAATTTAGTGGAGATGAATGTTGCAGCAACGACGGCTACGGTTCATGGTTAGGACTACCTTGGCATGGACATCAAAGATATCAAAGGATTTAAAGAAAAGGCATCAGGGATATGCAATATGGTCTGAAGTTAAAAGAACTTCAATTTTGAATGAAAATAAAGTCCACATTGGATGACTGAATGCAAAAGAAAGCACCACGGTTACATAAAATATGCTAGGGGTTTACACATAAATACATCACATAATGCAACCTCATCAATAACATATATTCATTAAACTAGCTATTTATGTGTTTTGACCTTGCATAACCACTACCATGCAATCCTTATTAGTCCTTGTTTCATGGGAAAATTTCCTTATATAACACAGAATATTTGCATCATCCATTATATGCACTCATTTTCTCATTGACATAATGACATGTGGCCTGGACCCACATTGTCAACGAAAGACACAAAGGTATTTCACAAATATTCAGTACCATGTAAGGAACTAAATCCTTCACACAATCATTGCAACCATCAATTTGTAGCTCTGCACCCTCAACGTGTATGATTTTTTTCCTATTTCAGTTACTAATGATCATTACAATTATCTAACTTCAAGCCATACAAGTACAAGTGTACAAGAGACCACACTGGCACTATTGCAATACATACATTAACTTGTATGTATAACTATAATCTGGCTACAGAAAAGGACAAAGCATGCAACAGATGCAATAGAGAAAAGGGAAAATGTTGTCTATGTCACTAATGTTGAGCAGTTCTCGTTAACACAGTAGAAGAGTGGCACAGATGAGAGGTGCTTAAAATAAGTGGAATATATAAGAAGTGAGCATTTCCTAATAGCATAATCGTTTTTTCCTTAGACTAAAAGATGAGTGTAGACAAGCAAGAAGCAACATTGTTGTATTGTATTGTCCTTAGTCAGAATCAGAACACTAATCATATGTTGACTGCTATGGTCCAGGGGATGAGTTCATAACAATCTTTTCAGTGGTGGAAAAGTATACTTTTTACTTAAATATGAAATCAAAACATAGAAACAGGAAACAGCTCAGATGGTCAAGCGGCAAGAAGCCCGACTGGCTGAGTTTAATTCCTCAAGGGACTGAGTTTGTTTCAGTCGAACAATTTGAGACTTCTCTTGAACTTTTGATGTATCTTTAGTACAAGATAATGCCTAATTAGACAATAAGATTGTTTCACCTGTCCCTCGTGTTTGTGCATTCATCCCTGAGGCGTGATCGATAATCAGCTCCAAGACCAGCAACAACTCTCTATAGCCTAAGCCTTCATATATTCCTTCTAACATTTTCAGGCACTTAAGGAAAGCACCTCCTTCAGTAGTGATCAAACGAAAAGGTTTGTGCGAAATGGATGTCTATATTGGTGAAAAATGATACTACTGTTTAATACGAAAGGACAAGCAAAAGCAAGAGGTCATTAAGGTATACCAACCCCAAGACGAAAGCGCATCGGGGCGTCGGGCGGGCGCACACGAGAACAGAATTGATCGAGTAGCCAACACCTACCCATGAGGGATGCCTCGAGGAGGTGCCGCGAGAAGAGGACCTGGTCGGTGGGCGAGAGGGAGGCGCCGCCGCCGGATTCGGGGTCTCCCCCGGCGCGGCCGCTGATCTCGGCCATGCTGTAGAGCGTGGAGGCGAGCAGGGCGAGGACGACGCCGGCGACGGTCTTGACGGCGACGGGCGCGCGGCGGCCGCGCTTGAGGCGGTCGATCCCCAGCACGGCGAGCTTCCGCAGCGGCGTCTTGAAGAGGAGCGCCGCCGCCACGGCCGCCTCCGCCACGAGCACCAGGAACAGCAGCTGGATCATTGCCCTCGCGTTGATTGGTTTGTGGTTCGATTCGATGGAATCGAGGAAGAGGGTGAGGAGGCGTTTGGGGGTTTAGGGCTTCGGACGAGGCGGGGATAGGAATTTTCGATTTCATTTCTTCACTTCTACTACATGGATCTGGAAGAATTTTCGACAGGCCATGCGTGTCGTAAATGTTTCTTTTTAGTTTTTTCAAGAAAAACTTTTGCCTTTTCCAACAATATTTTTAATATTGTGACGTGGCGAGTGACATTGCGGCTCCGCATCTTTTTTTTTTTTGTGTGTATAATCCGCATCGGAGCCAATCCATCACATCAGCTAGGAGAATTATCTTTAGGATTGTGCATGTCTTTGCGAATGCACAAAAATCTTATATTGGAACAACTTGAACGCCCTGAAACTTAAAACCATTACCCAAGGGAGCAACGGTAGCTTTTTTTTTTACCAATTTAAGTTTATATGCTTTGGGAGTATGGCTAAGTTAAAAAGGATCAAAATCCTAAAATTTTTGAGTTTTGTAGAGAAAAATGGATCCAACGGCCCCGTTATAAAAGATGCCTAAAACTGGAACACCAATGTTGGACTTTCTCGTCTTCACTTCTAATCGTTCTTCACTTCTAAGGAAGCGTGCTTGCTCCCTATCCTGAACTGCAAGGAGGAAGGGCTACGAGATAACGAGGTATCGAGGAGGAGAAATATTGGAGGTGGTTCACTTTTTAATTTTAAATATTTAAGATTTTTTTAACGAGATGATGTGGCAACGGGGTTTCTCGATCTTTTGATGAGAGAAGAATAACTTCGATTTGGGGAAGATTCGATGTTAGCGGTTCGATAACAACTACCACTGGGTATTTTACCTTAGGAATCGATACACCAACTTTAGTTTGTGGTTGTTTTTGTCGTGCCAAGAATAACCTTAAACCTGTAAGCAACCAAAGAACAAACAACAAAGAACAAACAAGAACAAGTTGGCAAGAAAACAATTCACGATACTTGCCAAATATAAAAATATGCACACTGTGGGGTACCACCCTAAGGTAGCCCAAACTAAAGAAAAAAGGCCTAGCAGACCGGATTAGAAGTCTTCCGACTAGGGTCGGGAGCCAAACCCTGGGTGTGGTCGGTGAGCCCGACCACGGCCCCCTGGTCCGGCCTCGGCTCCTTAGTCCGACCCCCAAGCATGGCCCCGACCAGGATGGAGGTCGGCGTCCCTCCTCGAGAAGCAGACTTTCTTCGTAAGCCTCACAAATAGGACAAAACGGGAAACAGGCCGATAGAAGATGATGTCACCCGACAAGACTGCGCACAAGGTACCTATCGCGGCGGATCCCGAGGCAGGACTGCGCACAAGATGCCCACGGCGGACGAATCCCAAGGCGATTTCTGTTTTGCTTTTCAGCTTTAGCATGTACTTGCTTTGTACTTTAGGGTCAAGCTTTCTTACGCGCCAAGTCTGTTGTAACTGCTTCCTCCTTGGACTATAAAAGAGGAGGGCAAGGGTGCGCGTAGGGGGTTAGAGTCTCTCTGGCTTGAGCATTGTCCATTGTACTCAAACTCTGTTCATACACCACCTCAACAAAGAACACATGATGTAGGCTTGTTTTTGACTCGACCATGAGTTTCTCTCCGGCCATCGTTTTTTCTCAAATTCGTTCTCCTTCCACTGTCACACCCCGAGTTTTGCCCTTTAAATCATTTAAATAATTCACCCTAAAACAATTGGATTTTTTGGAATTAATTTGGAGTCAACAATTAATTTTAAAATACAATTAATAGGTGGAAATGACATGGTGGGATTTTTCTTAAATTCTACGTGTCAAAATACATTAACTAATTTTTAGTGGAATTTTCAGAGCACTAGAAATATTTTCAACCAATCAAATGAATAATCTGCAATTAAATTAAGTCTCTAAAATCTTTTTCTTTTTCACCGAGCCGTACGGTTTCCCGCCCAGGCCGTACGGGCCGTCGACCCATTTTCTTGCCCGCGCGTGCCGCCTCCTCCCTCCCCGGCCACGGTCGAGGCCCACGAGCCAAGCCACCGCCGCCGTAAGTCTGCGCGCCCTCTCCGCTCCCTCGGGCCACCGATAGGTGGGGCCCACTGTCGGGCTCGTCGTCCCAACGCCCGAGCCCGCACCAGCGCCGCGCCGCCGCACACCATTCGTGCTGCCGCGCTGCATCATCCCGCTCCGTCTGCACCGCACGCGAGCCACCCGCGCCGCACCCGTTCTACGCCGCGTCGCGCCGCGCCGCACCCGTCCATGCACACGCCGCCGTGTCCGAGCCCAAGCCGGCCCAAACCCTAACCAAATCGGCCGCCGCAAACCCTAACCAAATCCGAGCTAAACGGCGAGAAATTCCCGGCCAATTCGTACCCGATCGGATCTCCAAACCATCCCTATAAAACCCGCATGATCGGCCACGTGTTTTCCCTTTGTTCCCGATCGATTTTAGCCCCTAAATTGTCGATGCCCAATTCCTGCCGCAGTGCGCCGCCGTCGTCGTCTCCAACTCCGGTGAGCCGCGCCCCTTTCTCTCCCTTCCTCTCCTGCACGCTAGCCGCCACTTCCCGTGCTGTCCCGAGCACCAGCGCCGCTCCCGTATTGGTTGTCGAGCGTCGCGTCGCAAACCGCCGCCAGTTCTCGCGTTGCCGGCACGTCGGTAGGCCGCTGCGCGGCCATGGCTGGCCAAGCCAAGCTCGACCGCTGCCACCACGCAAACCCTAACCCTAGCGTCGCCGCCGGCCATCCGATCTACTGCACGGGTAGATCGGGACCGCTCCATCCCGCTCGCTCGCCCAGCCGTTCGATCGCCGCCGCCGTGCCGTGGATGGTCACCACGTGTCGTCGTCGTCGTCACCAGTGCAACCCTAACCCTGGCGCCGTTCGGCCGTCCGATCGCATGCCGTCCCGGCACTCAGATCGCACCACATGTCCCGCCGTCGTCCGCGTCCGTGGACTCGGTCTTCGGTGTAGGACTTCGTTCATCAAGGTTTAAATTCTAATAATACCTACGAATATAGCATACGCGAGCACGCTAAATAATTTACCTCCGTCTTTTTAGAGTGTCAGCTAGATTGGACGCATTTACCGATGTGTGCGTATGGTGTGTACATTATATATAATGGTACGGTAATAATAAAAACAATTATGTTGTGCTGACTCAATAATACCAACAACATTTTTTTCCGTTACTTAAAAACACACACCACACTGACAGCCTCATCGTTTATCGTTTTGCTTATGCAAGCCAAACTATAAATTTTAAAACTTAATTTTGGACTTGATTTTGTGAAATTTTCATCAAAGTTTACTTTAGAAGTAATTTTCTTTTTTGCCATATTTTATTACCAATTTTTACTTTGGATTATCCTTTAATCATTTTTTTACTTTGGACCAGATAATCTTACCTTTGTTTCACTTTAGATTATCCGACTCTCTTTTTTAAGTATATGAATGAAGTCAAATACGTCGGCTTCTAATTGTTAATAAACTCTCATATTTATATTAAGACCATTTCTCTAGCATATGATAAATTGGATGTAGATGGATAAAAAAGTTGAGATGGTCCAAAATATCATAAAGGTAAAAATATTTGATCCGAAGTGAAAAAATTGCTTAAAGGATAATCTAAAATAAAACATCGATATTAAAATTAAAATATGGTCCAAAGTAAAATTTACTTTTTATATCATAATATTTATTTTAATCGATAAAACCATGTATATAAAAATTTTACTAAAAAATATTTTTAGTTGATAATAACTGCTTCAGATAAGAATACGTATAAGCGAAAAGATCGGACGTCAAACAACTTCAAACAAATTTTTTTATTACATGAAAAATGTACATGTGCACATACACCACACACATGCACGCTATACGCTACACGCTAATACACATCCCATGAATTTGCCTCCTTTTAACTGTTAACACATTCTCAAGAGCCCGATACCTAATGATAAATCTGAACCTTCCTAAATCGTTGTCAAAATTAAAGTGCACACCTGCATATGCGGATATGCCTGAGACGCGTGGTTATTTTGCGCCAGTTAAAAGGTTGTAATGCATATCATCATCCCCGGTACTTTAAGCTAGCGTGACATTTTCGTAATTGTTATGTAGCGAAGCACTAGAAGTGTGATCGTGTAGGTGTGGTTACTCGGTTTAGCACACATGTAGATGTATTTTTAATAGGGCCATTGAGATACGCGTTCTTAGGCGGTGTTTTTTCTAACGAAGTCACGTAAAACGAGAAAACGCTGACGTATGATTAATGAAATTTTAATTATTATAAATTTAAAAATTTGATTTATTATGGTCCATACAATTTTGCGGCTAGCATTGTAACTTTTCTCTCACATATTAACATGTATATATATTCATATTTTATTATTAAAATATGTTAAAATGCCAAAAATTTTAAATTCTCTATCTAATCAATGTTGAATATTTATATTGTATCATATATACCTGATAGGTAGTATTAATTATTTTTTAATTCTGAATTTTAGTTATTTTTAAATTGTATTTCTACTCTATTTCTCTATTAATATTTTTTATTTTTTAATTTCGAAGTTTCACTATTTATAAATTTTATTTTCATATGGACTCTAAACCCTTCTTTCAATATTTTTTATTTTTAAATCCTAAATTTAAATTATTTTTAACTTATATTCCTATATGAACTCTAAACTTCTCTTCTAATGTTCCTTGTTTTTTAATTCTGAATTTTTGTTAATTGTAAATTGTATTTTTATAGACTCTAAATTCTTCTTTCAATATTTTTTATTCTTAAATTCCAAATTTATGTTATTTCTAAATTATATTCCTATTTGGACTCTAGATTTTTCATTCAATATTCCTTATTTTTAATTCGAACTTCAGTTATTTTTAAATTGTATTCCTATATGAACACTAGACTCCTCTTCCAATCTTTTTTTTTAAAATTTTGAATTTTAGTTCATTCTAATTGTATTTTTGTATGGACTTTAAGCTATAATTTTAGTTTTCTTATTTTTTCTAATTTTGACTTTAAGTTAGTTCTAAATTCCTATATGGATTCTACACTCTTCTCCCAATATTCCTTATTTTTTAATTCGAATTTTAGTTATTTCTAAATTGTATTTTTTATATGGACTCTAGACTATTCTTTCAATATTTTTTATTTTTTAACTTTGAATTTTAGTTATTTCTGGGGTATATGGGCTATGTCCGTCAATGATATTTGTAAAGTATAGGAACGAAACCAAGGTATACACGAGATCGTATCAAGAGGACAAGAGACAAGGGTTTATACTGGTTCAGACTCTTCAAAAAGAGTAACATGCCTAGTCCAATTTATATGTATATCTGCAGGAATACCACAGGGATTACAATAGGGGAACAGACTAGCTAAGCAATCCATCGATTAGAACTCGCCGAGTATGGCTTAGCGAGATCTTATCAGCGGATAGGGCTCCAACTTCCTTCGGGGTCATCTCTCGATGTGGTTGGTTGCTATGGTTTGTAATTCGATGTCCCTCTCTTTATGAGAGGGCCTTGTATTTATAGCAATGATGATCTTTTCCTCCAAATAGAACTAAAAAATAGAACATGATACGGGCTAAGTAGACCTTGTCTTCCTCGAATAGGACTCTCGCACCTTCTATCCCGAGAAGACAATATCTTCTCGTGTATCATTAGGTATATGGTATTTTCGTATATCATGAACCTAAGTATAGAAGGTATGCCATATCCTTGATACTGACACTAGCCCTTGACTTTAATGCAAATGATTTGCAAAATTTTCTCGATCGAACAACATAAAAATGACCCTTGTCGAATTCACCTGACCGTTCTTGGACGACTGTGTAGGTCCAGAGCATGCGACTACGTTGTACGTCTAGCCTTGACTGATGTCACGCCCCAATTTTCATTCGGGATTAAAAATCGCTAAATAATTCATTTTCTAAAAATTAAACAGAAAGTAAAAGTAAATTATCAAGTGAAATTAATAAGGAAATTAAATTTTCCTTTAAAAATTATGGCTTGAAATATTCTCCATGTCCTAAAGTACTCTATAAAATTTTCCATAAAATTTTGGAGCTCCAAAAATAATTTTAATAATACAAAGTTCATTTATACAATTAAATAAATGAAAAAAACAAATAAAATTTCCCTTCCCCGTTACTCGGTCGAAAGCGGCCCAGTCTTCCGGAAGTCCATTTCCCTCCCTTCTCTCTCCTCTCTCCCGGCCCAGCTCGTTGCCCAGCCCGCTGCTTCTCTCCCTCCCGCGAAAAGTCCATTTCACCTCCCTCGGCGGCCTAGCCCGCCCGAGCACCGGCCCTTTTTGTTTCCCTCCCGCTTGCGCAAGTCTATTTTACCCCTCCTCCCGAGTCAATGATAGGTGGGACCCACATCTCATCCCTCACCTCCCGCTCTCCGGCCATCGTGTCCTCGCCGTCGCGGATCCCGCGCCTCCCCGCTGCTCCGGCATGCGCTTTAACGCTGCCATCACGCCGCCCGCGTTCCCCGCCCCATCCCGCATGCATCACACCCCGTAACAGCCGAATTTTAATCCCGATCATTACTCTCTCTCTTTCTCCTTGTCACCGGCGACAAATCCGCCACCTCGGCCATATCTAAGCCCCCGAGCTATAAAAACTCCTCCCTGCACTCCCCTCATCCGTTTCTCGTTCTTCCCCGAGCCTATGGCGCTCGCCGTCGCTCTCCCGTGCCTCTCCCTTTCTCTACCACTTGCCGCCGCGCTTCGGCGGCACGCCACCATTGCCCTAGCCGCCGCTGCGTAGCGCCAATGCCGCCCTCGTCTTCGCCGCATCACGTAGCCCCTCGACCCCAACCTCATTCTCCCCAATCACCGCCGGAACACGGCATTCACCGTGCGCCCGAGCCACGCCGTCGCCCTTTCTCCTCCGGCCGTCGTTCCCTGTCGCCTTGCCGCTTCCCAAGCAGTGCCGCCTCCTCTGTCGGTTCCGCGTCGTTGGGCCGAGCCCCGACCTCCCCTCCGTTGCCGCCGGGAGCCGTCGGAGTTCACTGCCCACGACGCTACCGAGTGCCGACCTTTCCTCCTCGTCGCCATGTGCCCTGTGCCGCTGTTCCCTTTTGCGTGTGCCCGGTGACTTTCCCCTTTCCTCTCCGCTCTCTTCCGCCGCTCCCCGCCCAAGCCGCCACGCGATGGCCACCGCCAGCGACCATTGGGCGCTTGCACCGTCGCCATGCTGCCCCGACCGGTCGCTGCCGCTGTGCCTTGCCCCGACCATCGGATCGACCGATCTAGGCCGTTGATCTCCGCGGCTGCCTGATCCCCCTTCGGGGCGATGTGGGCCGTCCACGTGGCAGCCACCATGGCTGCCAGCGGCGCTGCCTCGTTGGTGCCACGTCAGTTGGTCCGTCCCCCGTGGCAGCGGCGTGGCACCCACGTGGTGGGCGTGTGGACCAGCTTGCATGGACTCGGTCCACCGTGGCCCGCACCGCCGTTGCCTCCACTGACGTCAGCTTGACGCCAGCCCAGGCCTTTCTCTTTGTAAAAATAATTAATAATTGAGCAATAAATCGATTTAATTCCTAGAAATTCATTTAATTGGTCCAGAACTTATAAAATTATTATCTAATTCATACAAACTCAAAATTGGGCCATTCAAATTGCAAAATTCATCTAAAATTGAGCTCTACATGTTTGTTTACTTTTCGTGTACTGTTTATTTAGTTTTTATTAGAGTTTTTTCTTGTTTTGCATGCCAGCATGTAGACTCCACCATTTCGGAAGTTCACACTCGCGAGGAAAAGAGTTCGGAAGATTGTTTGAAGAAGCAAGGCAAGTCACACATTCCCCCTGTGGGGGGTGTCACCCGGGGTAGCACTCGGACTAGAGTTGAAGTCAAGCTGGAGTCGGATTGCGAGTCTTTGGGATATGGACGGGAGCCCGACCTCCCCTCGGGGTCAGGCACCCCGACCTTCCCCCAGTCCAACCTCGACACTCCTTTCTCGACCTTGACTCCTCGACCCGACTTTTGGCCTCCTCGGGACAAGACATGGCTTGCAAGGAGGAGAGGAGGGGACAACCTGGCAAGGAATGATGTCACCTGACAACATAGTATAGGTGGTATCTGCAGACGAGGGGTCCCAAGGCAGAACAAGACACAAGACACCCATGGCGCGTAGGGCCCAAAGAGCATCTCCTTGTACCTTTTTCAGATATTGTTTGTACTCACCTTTTTAGATCTTTAGTCTTAGCTTTCTTGGCCCCCAAGTCCCTTGTAGTTGCGCCCCTTGAGCTATAAAAGGGAGGGTAGGACGGGCCGAGGGGAAGGATCCGATCATTCTGAGTTCTTTGTTTGTTCTTGGCCAGCTTGCTCTAAGCTCCCAAGAACTCTCTCTCTTGTAAACCTTGTTCATCATCCACCCCAACAAAGAACCCTAGACATAGGCCTATTATCCTTCAGGAGGATAATATTGTACCTAATTTATGAAATGTTTTATGTTTGCAAATAAAGCACATGTTTTTCTAATTACATGGTGTGGGGGATGTCACCCTGGGGTAGCCCATTCCAAGGGAAATAGGTTGGACGGGTCGGACCAGAAGTCCTCGGGTTGGGGTCAGAAGCCGGGCCTCAAGCAAGGATGACCGGCCCGACCTCTGCCCTCTGACTCGACCACGGCTCCCCCTGGCTCGACCTGTGCACACGACCCCGACAAAAAAAAGGGGTGGGCCATCCTCGAGAAAGAGGCTTCCTCGGTAAGGTTCGTAGATAAAACAAGGGTGGGACAAGTTGGCAGAGGATGATGTCACCCGACAGGACTGCACACAAGATGCCTACAGCGACTTCACGGCACCCACCGGGGCGACATTCATCTTCGGGAGCCTGGTCTTCCAACGCCCTCACATCCAACCCCGAAGTGTGGGGTCCGACTTCACCATGGAGTTCAAGGGACAACATGTCTTCCGAACACCGACGACCAACCTGGTGGCCATTGAGAGAGCGCTCAACGACCTTCCCAACTCTCAAGAGGTACAGAAGGCAAAGGCCATGACACAGGCGGCTGCCACCCAGTTCAATGTTCCAGGCCCATCCGAGCGCCCCACAGGGAGCGCGCGACGCTCGAGGGCCCGACAACAGCAGAGCGCTGGCCACTCCGCATCACCATGCCCCTCCAAGGGCCGAGCCACGATGGATGGTTCGGGTGGCCACCCCAGGAATGCCCGTGTGATGGAGCACCAGGGCAGCTCTTACACTGGGGACATGCGTGAGATCATCACGTAGAAGACCGATGCCCACAACACCATCCAGCGTCTTGTCGTGAACCGAAGGCGCCAGGAGTTACGGCGCCGGGATGACTACAACCCTCCTGATGATGCCACCGACGTTGAGGCCGTACCGCGGCACAATGGCTTCGCAGCCTTCAGCACTAGCCTCCGGCAGGTAATGTGGCCCAAGGGGTTCCGCCTAATCGGGATAGATCCCTACGATGGCAAGACCGACCCTACCCTATGGCTTTAGTTGTACTGCATGGCTATCCGGGCGGCGAACGACAACTCCCATGTGATGGCAAACTACCTCCCGGTCATGCTGGCTCCGAACGCCATTAACTGGCTAGCAGGGCTCCCCGAGGGCTCTATTGACTCTTGGGATGCTCTTTGTGACGCCTTCGTTGCCAACTACCAGGGCACTTGGCAGCGCCCCGCCTCATGCTATGACCTGCGCCAAGTTTGGCTGGGGGCTAACGAGTCCATTCGGGACTACATCCGACGCTTCTCGGAACGCCGCAACACCGTTGCGAGCATCACCGAAGAAGACGTCATTTGCACTTTTCCGAGGGCCTTCGAAAACCCTCCAAGCTGTTCCAGTTCCTTGTTAGGAATCGGCCGACCTCTCCGGCGGATATGATCTCCATTGTTGAGAGCTTCGCCGATGCCGAGGATGCCGAACGGCAGGAAATGCTCACCCTGGAGCCCCTCGTCCCGAGGGAGTCTCAAGGAAAGGAGCGGGCCAAGCCTGACCGGTGCTTGTCGATAAGAACGGACCGTCGACCGCCCCGTGGGTCAGGCGGGACGAGGTGAAGCGCAAGTCGACACCTAAGGTCGCGGCCATTGAAAGGCCAAGCTCGAGGGGAGAGACCTCGGGCGAATCGGTTAGGGAGGCATTGGACAAGCCATGTTTCCTGCACCCGGAAGGTAATCATACCATCTGTCAGTGCTACACCCTCCAGGACCAGTTGGCCCGGAGGCATAGCATCCCCGACCCCCGAGGCCATGGCGGAGGCGGGACGGAGACGCGAAGCACCACAAGGAGGACCATCGGAGGGATGACGGGTTCTAGGAGCCGACCCACACCGTCAACATGATCCTCGATGGCGAAGCAACGTCGGAGAGCCGACGCTAGCAGAAGCTTCTCTCTCGCCGAGTGAACGCCATCTCCACCGAGCCGACCAAGCGCCTCCGATGGTCGGAGGTTCCGATCTCTTTCTCCCGGGCCAACCAATGGACCGACATCCCAAAGCCGGGCCAGTTTCCGCTGGTGGTGGACCCGGTGGTGCTCAAGGTGCACCTCAAGCGCGTCCTCATCGATAGGGGAGCGACATCAACGTCCTCTTCCGAGGAACCCTGCGCGAGCTCGGGGTCTCCCTCTCCACTCTCGAGCCCACGGTCTTGCCGTTCTATGGCATTGTCCCTGGCAGAGCGAGCTTGCTACTCAGCGTGATCTCACTCCCTGTAACGTTTGGGACGCGGGAGAACTACCACTCCAAGTTCGTCAGATTATATGTGGCGGACTTCGAGACCGCCTACCATGCGGTACTCAGCCGCCCAGCTCTTGCCAAATTTATGGTGGTTCCCCACTACACGTACCTAGTCCTCAAGGTCCCAGGGCCCGCAGTGGAGTTCTCCGTGCAAGGTGACGTCGCCACCTCCTACGCCTGTGAAGCCGAGGTCCTCACCTTGGGTGAGGTTGCCGACCCCTCAGCGCATGGGGGGATTCGTCCCATTGCGCGCCAACTCCAAGGGGAATACACCGATGGTCGAGGAAGCTCCGAGCTCGGCACCATCGACACCAAGACCCGTCGCCGATCACACCGAGTACAAGGTCGTCGCCCTCTCCCACACCGACCCCTCCAAGACGACGCTGATAGACACCAGCCTCGGGGAGAAATAGGAAAACACGCTCGTCAATTTCCTGCGTGCGAACATTGACATGTTCGCTTGAAAACCGGTAGACATGCCGGGAGTACCCAGGGAGTTGGTCAAGCATGAGCTCCATGTTCCCCCAGACGCCAAGCCAGTCAAACAGAGGCTGTAGCAGTCCGCCCAGGAGCGAAGGGACGAGATCCAGAAGGAGTTAACCAAGCTTCTAGATGCAGGCTTCATCAAAGAAGTGTATAATCCAGAACGGTTAGACAACCTGGTCCTTGTAAAGAAGAAAAATGGGAAATGGAGAGTATGCGTTGATTATACCGATCTGAACAAACATTGTGCTAAGGACCCATTTACTCTTCCTCACATGGACCAAGTCGTCGACTCCACCGCGGGTTGTTCCCTCTTGTGTTTTCTGGTCTGCTACTCAGGCTATCACCAGATAGGCCTCAAAGTGTCCAACCAGGAGAATACATCTTTTATCATGCCGTTCAGGGCCTTTTGTTACACCAAGATGGCCTTTGGCCTAAAGAACACTAGGTCAACCTAACAACGAGCCGTTCAGCGTTGCCTAGCAAGCCAAATCGACCGTAACATGGAAGCCTACGTAGACGATGTGGTGATAAATATGCGAAACCCTGACGATCTCTTGGCCGACATAGCCGAGACCTTCGTGGATCTCCGCACCTACCGATGGAAGCTTAATCCCGAGAAATGCATCTTCGGCGTATCATCCGGGAAGCTCCTCGGCTTCATCGTCTCTAGCCGAGGGATCAAGGCCAACCCCGAGAAGATCTCAATGATCTTGAGCATGGGCAAGCCATCCTGCATTAAGGACGTGCAGAAGCTCACAGGTAGCATGACATCGCTCGAAAGGTTCATCTCCCATCTCGGTGAGCGCGGAGCACCATTCTTCAAGCTGGTCGGGAAAGACAAGGACTTCCGGTGGACAGACGATGCCGACAAAGGCCTTCGCAGACCTCAAACACCTTTTGACCATGCCATCGGTACTCACTGCGTCGAACCTCGAGGAACAGCTGCTTCTATACGTCGCCGTAACCACATCGGTCGTCAGCACGGTGCTAGTTGTTGAGCGCCCGGAGGAAGGTCGTGCCTATCTGGTCCAAAGGCCAGCCTACTACGTGTCTGAGGTCCTTGGACCCTCGAAGACGCGGTACCCCCAAGTACAGAAGTTGTTGTAAGCCGTCCTTATCACCACCCGAAAACTAAGGCATTACTTCCAAGCCATAAGGTGGTGGAAGTGACTGGGTTTCCCCTCGGGGATGTCATTCGGAACCACGAGGCCACCGGTCGGATAGTCAAGTGGGCCTTGGAGATGGGCGAATTCTCCATTGACTACAAGCCGCACAACGCTATCAAATCCCAAGTCCTCGCTGACTTTGTGGCCGAGTGGACGGAAATCCAGCTCCCGCCGACCTGGACCATGTATTTCGACTGTTCCCTCAGCATCGACGGCGCTGGAGCCGGCGTACTTTTGATCTCCCCAAGGGTGAGCATATCAAGTACATCCTCTACTTGCTCTTTAAAGCGTCAAATATCACCATCGAATACGAGGCTTTACTCCATGGTCTCTGAATCGCCAAATCCATTGGTGTCGAGCGCCTCATGGTGTACGGTGATTCGAAGCTAGTGATTAGCTAGGTCAACAAGGACTGGGCCTGTTCGAGTGAGAAAATGGACGCGTACTGTGCCGAGGTTCAGAAGCTTGAGAGCAAGTTTAGCGGCCTCGAGTTCCATCACGTCCTCTGTGATGCCAATATGGCAGCCGACCAACTAGCCAAGCTCGGGTCGTCTTGCGCGATTGTTCCACAAGGGGTTTTCGTTCACGAGCTGCACAAGCCATCGATCAAGGACTTGGAGTCGAGTGAGCCGACTCCTCCGTCGAACGGCTCAGTGCTGGCCATCTCTGGCGCCATGGAATATTGGCGTTGAGAGCTCATTGTCTACATCAGCACCAAGGCGCTACCACCCGACAAGGCTGTGGCCGAGCGCATCGCCCGATGCAGTAAGCAGTACGTCGTGGTCGGCTCCAAGTTGTTTAAACGCACGGCCTCGACCCGAGTACTCCTTCTGTGTGTCCTTCGGGACCGTACGGTTCAGATCCTCGATGAAGTTCATTCATGTATCTGCGGCAACCACGCAGGTGCAGGATGCTGGTCGACAAAGGCTTTTTGTTCGGGATTTTATTGGTCGACTGCCAATGAGGACGCCGAAGAGCTAGTGCAACACTGCCCGGGATGCCAATTCTTCGCCAAACAGTATCATCTTCCAGCTCAGGCTCTCCAAACGATCTCGCCGTCATGGCTATTTGCGTGCTGAAGACTAGACATGGTCGACGCATTCCCGAAGGCACAGTAGGGCTATGATCGTCTTTTTGTCGCGATCAACAAGTTCACGAAATGGATCAAGGTAATGCCCTTGAAGACTTGCACCGTAAAGAAAGCGGATGAATTCATTGAGGGCTTTACTTACCGTTTTGGCGTCCTGAGGGAAATTATCACCGACCTCGGCACGCAGTTTACCGGGAACGACTTCTAGGAGTTCTGTGAGGACAGGTGCATCGAGGTCAAGTATGCTTGGGTGGCGCACCCTCGGGTGAATGGGCAATGCGAACGTGCCAACGACATGATTCTGCAGGGTCTAAAGGCTTGAATCTTTGACCCACTCCAGAAGTACGGGAGTCGCTGGTTGCGCAAGCTTCTAGCTGTGCAGGGCTCCGCAATCAGCCAAGCCGAGCCATGGGACGGACCCCGTTCTTCCTGGTTTTTGGCTTGGAGGCAATCCTGCCGGTCGACATGCTCCACAAATCCTCGAGGATTCGCCTCTACTATGAAGGAATGGCCGAACAGACATGTGTTTAGGACATTGACAGCCTCGAGGAAGCACGGATGGCCACGGCAATCCAGATGGACCGATACCAGCAGGCCCTTCACCGATACGATGATAGGAACGTCCGTGGGAGGTCCTTCAAGGTTGGCGATCTCGTGCTTTGCAGGGTGAAATCCTTGGCTGGCATGAACAAGCTGTCGGCCCCTTGGGAAGGCCTCTTCATCGTTTTCGCCATCACACGTCCGGGCTCCTACAGGCTGGTTCGTGAAGATGGATAGGAAATACCGAACTCGTGGAACATCGACCACCTGCACCGATTCTACGCTTGAACAGCTAAGTACTCGGTGCTTAATCCCTTTAAATAGAGCAATTTCAATTATCCCCTGATCTTTTTGCAAGACGCTTACCTCTCGACCCCCACACAGTTCGGGGGGTCGGTAGTCCTCCTGAGTAGAATCGCCAGCTGCGTCGGCCCTTCTCACGCAAATACGCTTACAGTGAGCCCCGAGCAATGCGGCCCCAGCTTGTAAGCTGAGGGTACATGAGAAGAGGAGACCGTCGACTGAGCTTGAGCTGTTCGGGGGCTCATTCTTTGCCCACTTCGTCTGAATGTGACGACTCGGGCTAACGTCCCTTGGGATAGGCGCCTGTCCCCTACCCAAGGCAGGCTAGGGTCGGGACCAGTCGTGTTTTGGTCATGTGCTAGGCGAATGAGCTCGGGGCTCCTAGCAACTATATCCTGTGTATAGGACTAAGACACCAGGAGCTCGACTTGCAGTCACCCGGACAAGGTCTATCGATGGCTCAAGCCGCTCTACTTCGAGGGTCAGACACACAGAGATTAGTTGGTCATCGACCTTGTGCTCACTCACTGCATACACAACTAAGTGACCTTTCTGAACTGAATGCCCTCGGGTCTGTCCCGCAGGCTTTAGCCGCTTGGCCATGAGAGTTATACACATACCGAGTGACCGCCGATCTTTCCCCATCCACCTATTCACCCTGTACACGGCTGAGTCAGTCCGGGTTAGGCTGGGGTGTACTCCAGATTCGTCTGTTGAGGCCCTAAGCCGCTCGGCATCGAAGGTCGGTCATGAGGTGAATAGAAGGTTGTCTCTTCGTGTACCGACCTGCTATGGAGGAAGTAGACCCACTTGAGCTTGATCGGTGGCTCTCCGGACTTGGTCTGTTGACGGCCGAGATCGTTCAGCCTAGTTTACTCCGAGTGACAAACGTGCTCGAGCTTGATCGAAAGCCTTCCGGTTTTTGATCTGTTGACGACCGGGGTTGCTCGGTGCCAACTATCCGAAGTGGTAACTTTGCCCGAGCTTGACAGAGAGCCCACCAGATTCGAACTATTGAAGGACGAGGTCGCTCAGCGTGGTTTGTCACATAGCGGAAAGTTGGGTGTCCAAAAAACAAACAACACACATATCAGACATTTCACGAATTGAGCACGACATTCAAAAGAACTGATAAAGTTTTTTCCTATACAAACAGGGTGATGATCATACATAGGGCCCAAGGTCCCCCTAATTTACATGTCCATGTTGGCGACGATCTTCTCCGCTGATGGCTCAACAGAGGCATAGATGCCCTCAACATCGGACTCAGCGACGCTAGCATGCCACCCTTCGGCGACCGCCTCGACCTCCGCATGGGGGTACAGTTTCTGCACCACCCCAAGGACATGTGCCGCCGCCGTCTTCGCCACGCCTCGGACGTAGGCCTGGAGAAGCTCCCCGCAGCTCTAGAGACATGACAGGAGCACGTCGTTGGTCAGCACGGTCGATGACGACTCCAGGTCGATCTTGGCAAGGAGCACCTGGACTCCGTCCGCGTAGATCCCTAGTGCCCCTCGGCCATCTAGACAAGGGCCCACAGTCTGCCGATCTGATGGTGAAGGGTCGCAAGTTGGCCTATTCAAAAAAGGGGGGGTCGGTCAAGAACATAGGCCAGAACCAAAAGTGGAAGGAAATAAAGAATGGAACTTATAGATGACTTCTGCCCGCGTGGACTTATCTATGGCCATCCCGGCCAATGCTTCATCCGTCGCTGCCTCGACAGCCTCCAACTTCCTCTCCGCTTCGGCTTTAGCCGCCTCGAACACCCTCGCCCTCGACTCAACATGGTCGAGCGTGACAACTTGGTCCTGGATAAGATCCTCAGAGTGTTGACGCTGAGCTATGAGCTCCTCAGCGCTGGCTCGGGAGGACGACCCTTCAATGCGAGGGTCGATGTCCGACCGCTCCCTATCAAAGAATCTCATCAGTTTTGATCAGCATCAATAAAGTGAAGAATGCGACAAAATGCTGGAACCCACTTGGTGGAGTCCGTGAACTTCACTGCACCCCGACGTGGTATTTTCCTAGCTGGTTCTAATCCTCGCGCCCCCAGCACCCCGCGCGAACTTGGCCCTGCCTCGGGAAAACCGGACAACATCCGTTTCCCCCTCGGATTGGCCGTCACAACGGGGAGGCGAATCTCCACAACGTCCGGTTGTGACAAGACAAGACGAGCTCCAACTACTCGCCATGGTTCGAACACTGGCGGTGAGGTTTCAACAAAAATAGAGAAGACGAGAAAAAGAGAAAGCATTTGCCCAAGGCCGGGATTTAGGACTTCACCGGTTGACGACGATCGGGGTTGTCGCTCCAGCTCCCGCTCTCTGAGGAACTTAGAAAGGACTCCATAAGTTTTAGAAAGTCTTGAGACAGCGGAAGAGCAAGGAGGGAGCGAGCCTTCAAGTTTTTTCCCTTGGTGAAAGAGTGGTGTGAGGCAGAAGGAAGTGAGAATGACCGGGCTTAAAAAGGGACAATGATGGGCCTGGCAGCGTCGTTCTTGGAAAATGCGCACAACGCCATCAATAACGGATGCGGGGAATCTGAAGCGTCCTCGCCCATCCATCTTCCCAACGTGCCACGTCACCTTTGGAGTAAATCAGAGTTGTCGGTTATGTGGAATAGCTAACGGTGTCCGCTGCACGTTGCAGAAACCGCTTCCGTCTTAAACCGCCAACCCTGCCTGTCGCTTGGGGAAGAGTGGAAAATCAGGAATTCGACTAGCCTCTACGCAGCACCGATTCTCGCGCTCTTAATGTGATGTGATTGACACTCTGCCTGAGATTGTCAGAGGGCCGCCCTTCGGCCTCATCGACTATCATTAGCCGTTTGGGTTACAACACAAACGACTCGATACCAAGCTTCCGAGCCACCCACCGGTCGGGGTCGGGATTACCATAGGTCCTCGGGCGGTAGTCCCGATCACCCCGCCGACTACCACTGGCCTTCGGGCCATGGCTTTATTGACTCGGGCGATGCCTTTCGGGCCACCCCCCGGTCGGAGTCAAGATTACCATAAGCCTCTAGGCGGTAGTCCTGATCTGCTCGCCGACCGCCACTGGCCTCCGTGCCGTGGCTTTGCCGACTCGGGCGATGGCTTCTGGGCCACCCCCCGGTCGAGGGTCGGAACTACCATAAGCATTCGGACAGTAGTTCTGACCAACTCGCCAATCACCACTGGCCTCCAAGCCGTGGCTTTGTCGACTCGGATGATGGCTTCCGGGCCACCCCCGGTCGAGGGTCGGAACTACCATAAGCCTCCGAGTAGTAGTTCTGACCAACTCACCGACCACCATTGGCCTCTGGGCCGTGGCTTTGCCGACTCGGGCGATGACTTTCGGGCCATCCACCGGTCAAAGTTGGAATTACCATGAGCTTTCAGACAAAAGACCCGTTGAACACAATAATCATCGTAGGACCCCGAGGTACGGTCGGGTCGGAGAAGAAAAACAAAAAGCAATCCCACAGACCGGACCCTAGGCTTGGATGTACCATCCGACCCTAGGCTCGGGGGCTACACCTGGCAGGTGCACCTAGGTGGTGAAGGCTTACGCGGAGGCTACGCTAGCCGAAAAACAAAAACTTTTCTATCGCGCAAACTAGGAACACTTGCAAGTAAGGGCCGATAGATCATTACCGATTGGAGTATGTAGCGGAAAAAGCCAATCAGGGCTATCCGATCTGGAACAGTGCTGGCCGATGACAGCCGATTCCCGGAAGCCGACAGCCGATTCACCAATCAGCCGATTCGCCGATGTCGCAGCCGATCCGAATCGTCCGACCGCGTTCTCGTCGCCGATCTGCCGCAGTCGCCTCGCTCCGATTGCAGCCGATTCGTAGCCGATCAACAGCGCCGCAACGTAGCAGCGCCTCTACCGGTATCCACACGTCTGGGAACAGAACGCCGAACACCCGTGTGCTAGCACACGATGCAAGGCTAGGGTTTTGGCTCGAAGGTGGGGAGGGTTTTCGTGGAGATTGATCTCGGCGACTTCTGTTGTGCCAAATCAGATTGATTCGGTTTAATTCAATACCGCAACTCTCCACCCCTCGCCCCTTTATATAGAGTTGGCCGGTTGGGCCTAGAGGCCCATCGGGACTCTATTTTGAATCGGATCTTATCCGAATCTCATAAAGTTGGCCGGCCGGACTTCGTAAGCCCATAGGACTATCCGATCGAGCCGTATCTGAGTCCAACTCGAATATCTATTCTATCCCCTTAAGCGTGCTACCTTGTAGGTTCAAGTATACTTGATTTCGGCTATAGTCTAACTTAGTCGATCGTCGGATCGAGTCCAACTCAGCCGACCTGTCAATAGCGGCGCCTAGCAGCACATATTGACACCATAGTATACAAGAATATAATATCGGCTCTGAACCGGTAATGTGTACACAAATCCCTTTACATCACGATACCAATTAAGCTATAGGCAAGATGTGTGCCATCCCTTCAATAGCTTAACCATTCACTCGAACCGTATTGGATTATCTGTCTGTTGATTGACTCCTCATTCAACTTAGCATTGCCATGCATTTCCATAATCCATTACCTCGAGGGGCCCAGAGATATTTCTCCAAAGGAGGGGCAAATTCCATCTTGATCACTCACATCCCACTCCATGTTTCATAGTAAATCCGAAGACTACTTTTATAACTACCCAGTTACAGAATAGTGTTTGGCAGTCCCAAAGTAGGCTACTACACATGTTGGAATCCATGATGATCTCAGGTCTAAGGACTTTGTACCAACACTACCTGAGACCAACTAATGGCACATAAAATCCTGTAGTGTCTCATGGTGGGTCTATCCAACAATGTGTTCTCTAACACATGTGTCCATGTTTATTGATTTGGTATCTCCATACCCATGATCTATGAGACATTATCATCAATCAATAAACATGCCGATCTTAGAGTCATATTTGTTCCAATAATATGACATATGATCAGGGATCATTTAAAAATAGATTCATGCATAAAGAGTCTCATAAATAAGTCACGTACTTATTGATCAATAGAAGATGTCTATTTCATGGAACTGAATAACACTTTATTCATTTATACATAAACATTGACAATGATATCCAACATCTCCATGTTGCCTCTAGGGCATAAAACTAACAGGTGGTGCACCTGCTGAAGCTCGAGCTGCAAGATTATGGAAACCTGCTGAAGCCCTGTTGCAATGCCTTAGGAACCCACGAAAGACAACGAAGAGGATCTTAGATCCTAAGGATGGATGTCTCATTCCTCCTTAGGCTCGAGGGCTGCTGTGGGGGGTGTCAACCCGGGGTAGCACTCGGACTAGACTTGAAGTCAAGCTGGAGTCGGATTGTGAGTCTTCGGGATATGGATGGGAGCCCGACCTCCCCTCGGGGTCAGGCACCCCGACCTTTCCCCAGTCCAATCTCGACACTCCTTTCTCGACCTTGACTCCTCGACCCGACTTCCGGCCTCCTCGGGACAAGACATGGCTTGCAAGGAGGCGATGAGGGGACAACCCGGCAAGGAATGACGTCACCTGACAGCACAGTATAGGTGGTATCTGTAGACGAGGGGTCCCAAGGTAGGATAAAGCACAAGACACCCACGAAGCGTAGGGCCCAAAGAGCATCTCCTTGTACCTTTTTCAGATGTTGTTTGTACTCACCTTTTTAGATCTTTAGTCTTAGCTTTCTTGGCCCCCAAGTCCCTTGTAGCTCCCCCCTTGAGCTATAAAAGGGAGGGTATGACAGGCCGAGGGGAAGGACCCAATCATTCTGAGTTCTTTGTTTGTTCTTGGCCAGCTTGCTCTAAATCCCCAAGAACTCTCTCTTGTAAACCTTGTTCATCATTCACCCCAACAAAGAACACTAGACGTAGGCCTATTATCCTTCAGGATGATAATATTGTACCTAATTTATGAAATGTTTTATGTTTGCAAATAAAGCACATGTTTTGCTAATTACATGGAGTGGGGGATGTCACCCTGGGGTAGCCCACGCCAAGGAAAATAGGTTGGACGGGTTGGACCAGAAGTCCTCGGATTTGGGTCAGAAGCCGGGCCTCGGGCAAGGATGACCAGCCCGACCTCTGCCCTCTGACTCGACCACGGCTCCCCCTGGTTCGACCTGCGCGCACGACCCTGACCAGAAAATGGGGCGGGCCATCCTCGGGAAAGAGGCTTCCTCGATAAGGTTCGTAGATAAAATAAGGATGGGACAAGTTGGCAAAGGATGATGTCACCCGACAGGACTGCACACAAGATGCCTACAGCGAGGAGATCCCGAGGCAATTATGTTGTAGTTTTTAGCCTTGGTCTGTACTTGGTTTTTACTTTATGACCAAACTTTCTTGCGTGCCAAGCCCTTTGTAACTGCCCCCCGTCTATAAAAGGGAGGGCAGGGCACACACGCACGGGGGAAGAAGGGGAAAGGATTTCACATCCTAAACCTCTCTCAGCTCATGCCATTGTACTAAAACTCTAATCTCACACCACCCTAACAAAGAACACAGGAGTAGGCTTGTTATCTTCTGGGAGGGTCGAACCTGTCTAAAAAATCTTGGTTCATCTAGTTCTCGAGTCGACCATCATACCCGTTGGTAGGATGTCCCGATCACTCTTTCACCTCCTCGAGTAGCCCCCTTGGGGGACTGATCGACCACCCGTCGACCGTTGGCATGCCAGGTAGGGGTTGTCCTCACCATTTCGAGCGGTTCTTGATGGCTATTTCATTCTCCACTGACTTCACTGCGCCCTCGGGGACGACTTTTGTCTCTGGGAGCTTGGTTTTTCGCTCCAATGACTTTAGCTGCCTTACCCTCTCTTGGGAGGCCACTCGCGAGCAAGAGCGCATGACCGCGCGACGGCGTGTGATGATGGTGGCGAGGCGTGCGGCTCTGCGCTATGCAACCTCGACTCCGGTGGCCCGCTCGACCACGACGGCCTGGTGGCCCAAGCCCCTGACTGCCCGCACGGCAGACCTGAGGGCGGACTCTGCGTGGACACGGATCGAGCGCTCCACGGGGCACCGTTCTGCACGCCGACTCCCTGGTGCAGAAGGCGTCTTCCTCATTCGTGTTTGCTGCGGGACGTGTCTCCATCCTCTCTAGGCCGGCGAGCTCCGTGAAGCCCACCGGACACGCTCCACCTTGCCTTGCGGCACCCGCCAAGTGGCCGTGTCGACTGGAGCTCGCCCCCGGCAACCACTGGTCGGCGAACTTCGTCATGATGGTGGATGTGGTCTCAGACAATGAGGCCATGGGCTCCCAGGAGTCCGACGCCCACCGCAATGCCCACCATCACCGTACTGGTCGGGTCGCACGATGCGAGCAAGCCCAACGCACCCGCGTTCTACATCAGAGCCTGGAGCTCGACGTCACCATGGAGTTCGAGGGGCACCAGGTGTTCCGGATGACCACGGCCAACCTGGTGGCCATCAAGCGAGCGGTCGTCGCCCTTCCCGACTCCCCAGAGATGCGGAAGGTGATGGCCATGACCCAAGCACCCGCCGCTCAACTCAACGCCCCAGGTCCGTCCGAGCGCTCTCCCGGGGTACTCGTCGACTGCGGTCTCACCAGCAGCATAGCGTCAATCACTCCGTCACCCCACGCAACACCCAGGACCAGGTGGCGAAATCCAGATCTACCCCTGTGGCCTTGGGCAGGTGCCAGAAGAAGGCACCACCCCAGGAGCAGCAAGGCAGCTCCTACACCGGCAATGCACGGGAGATCATCATGCAGAGACTGGATGCCCGAAACGTCATCAGGCACCGTGGGATTGACCACCGGCGCCAAGAGCTACGGCGTCGAGAGGACTATGACCGGGAGCACGACGCCCCCGAGGGTGGCGCTGATGCCGAGGCCCCGTCCCAGCACTACGGGTTCCCGGCCTTAACTGCCTACCTCCGCCGAGTGATATGGCCCAAGGGATTTCGCCCGACCGGCATCAGCCCTATGACGACAAGACCGACCCCTCCATGTGGCTCTAATTATACTACATGGCCATCCGAGGGGCCAGCAGCGACACCCATGTGATGGCGAACTATCTCCCATCATGCTGGCGCCGACCGCCATCAACTGGCTCGCCGAGATCCCCGAGAACTCCATCGACACGTAGGATGAGCTCTGCGACGCCTTCATCACCAAACAAGGGCACTTGGCAGGGCCCGACCTCTCGCTACGACCTTCGGTAGGTCCGACAGGGGGTCGACGAGTCGATTCGGAGCTACATTCGCCGTTTCTCAGAGCGCTGCAATGCCGTCGCAAGCATCTCCGATGATGACATCATCCACATCTTCTCCGAGGGCCTTCGCAAGCCCTTCGGGCTGTTCTGGCACCTGGTCATGAACCGGCCGACCTTGCCCATCGTGATGATCACCATTATCAAGCGCTTTGCTGGCACCGAGGACGCTGAGCGAGAGCATATGCGTGCTCCCGAGCACCGACCTCTTAAGGAGCACTAGCCGATCCCAGTCGCTGGTCCCCAAGGAGGGCTGATCGCCGACCGCCTGAGTCATCTCGGCGGGACGATGGGAAGTAGAAGCCGAGCCTCGAGGTCGCGGCCATCGACAAGGTCAAGCCGAGGCCAAGGGGCGAGGCCCAGGGTGAATCTCTCCAGGAGGCATTGGACAAGTCATGCTTCCTGCACCTGAATGCCAAGCACACCATCCGACAGTGCTACACTTTCCGCGACTAGATGGCCTGAGAGGAACAGAACGATTCCCGACCCCCAAGGGGTCGGAGGGGGAATGACGATGGCGCCAAACGCCGCAAGGAAGACCACCTGAAGGACGACAACTTCCAGGACCCGACTCATACGATCGGCATGATCTACGGGGCGAAGCTGCCTTGGAGAACCGCCGACAATAGAAGCTGCTTGCTCGGCGGGTAAACGCAATCTCCATGGAGCCGCATGAGTGCCTCAGGTGGTCTGAGGTCCCGAGCTCCTTCTCCCGAGCCGACCAGTGGACCGATGTCCTGAAGCCTAGGCACTCCCGCTGGTGGTGGACCCGATGGTACTCAAGGTGCGCCTCAAGCGCGTACTCATCGGCGGGGGGAGTGGCCTCGGCCTACGCGACCTCGGCCTCTCCATCGACACCTTGGAGCCCACCGACTCTCCCTTCTAGGGGATCATCCCCGGCAAGGCCAGCGTGCCACTCGGCATGGTTTCCCTTCCCGTAACATTCAGGACGCGGGAAAACTACCGCACCGAGTTTGTCAAGTTCTACGTGACGGACATCAAAGCTGCCTACCATGTGGTGCTCGAGCGCCCCGGCCTTGCCAAGTTCATGGTAGTCTCGCATTACATGTACTTGGTCCTCAAGGTGTAAGGACCCGCTGGGGCTTTCTTTGTCCAAGGAGACGTCGCCACTTCCCACGCCTGCGAAAAGGACAGTCTCGCTCTGGGCGAGGATGTCGACCTCTCGGTATGCATGGATGAGTTCATCGCCCAAGTCACCGATGCCAAGAAAAAAGCGCTGACGGCTGACGAAGCCCCAGACTCGGCGCCGACCGCTTCGGGACTCACCGCCAATCCCACCGAGTAAAGGATGTCTCCATCTCCGATGTTGACCCCTCCAAGATGGTGCTGATAGGCACGGGCCTCGGCGAGAAATAGGAAGGCATGCTCATCGGCTTCCTGCATGCAAACATTGACATGTTTGCCTGGAAACCGGCCGACATGCTGGGAGTACCTAGGGAGCTGATCGAGCACGAAGTCCATGTCTTCCCCGATGCCAAGCTGGTCAGGCAGAGACTACGGCGGTTCACACAGGAGCGCAAAGATGAAATCAAGAAGGAGCTAGCTAGGCTTTTAGATGCTGGCTTCATTAAAGAGGTGTTCCATCCGGAGGGGCATGCCAACCCGCTCCTTGTAAAGAAAAAGAAAGGGAAATGGAGAATGTGTGCTGATTATACCGACCTGAACAAACACTGCCTGAAAGATCCATTCTCTCTTCCCCGCATCGACCAAGTAGTCGACTCCACCACGGGCTGCTCCCCCCTGTGTTTATTGGACTGCTACTCGGGCTATCACCAGATCGGCCTCAAGGCAGCTGACCAGGAGACGACGCCGTTCATCATACCGTTCGGGGCCTTCTGCTAGACGACGATGGCCTTCGGACTCAAAAACGCTGAGTCAACCTACCAGCGAGCCGTTCAGTGCTGCCTTGCCAGCCAGATCGGTTGAAACGTAGAGGCCTACATTGATGATGTGGTGATCAAGACAAAGAACCCCGACAACCTATTACAAGACATCGCCGAGACCTTCGAGAGTCTCCACGTGTACCAATGGAAGATGAATACCGAGAAGTGCGTCTTCGGCGTGCCCTCCGGAAAGCTCCTCGGATTCATCATCTCCAACCAAGGGATCGAGGTGAACCCTTAGAAGATCTCGACACAACTAAATATGCATAGGCTGACTTGTGTCAAGGATGTCCAGAGGCTCACCGGATGCATGACATCCCTCGGACGGTTTGTCTCCCGGCTCGACGAGCGTGACGCACCGTTCTTCAAGTTGGTCAAGAAGGACTCGGACTTCCAGTGGACGGAAGAAGCCGACCGAGCTTTTGTTGACCTCAAGCATCTCCTGACCTCGCTGCCCATCCCCGCCACGTCGAACCCCGAGGAGGTTCTACTCCTATACATTGTCGTGACCTCCTTGGTCGTGAGCACGGTGTTGGTCGTCGAGCGCCTGAAGGAAGACCATGCCTACCCGGTGCAGAGGCCCATCTACTACATCTCCGAGGCCCTTGGAGCCACCAAGGATCGCTACCCTCAGGTGTAGAAGTTGCTCTACGCCATCCTCATCACACCTGAAAGCTAAGGCATTATTTCCAAGCTCACAAGGTGGTGGTGGTGACCGAGTACCCCCTCGGGGACATCATTAGAAATTGGGAGGCTACTAGTCGGGTTGTCAAGTGGGCGGTGGAAATGGGCGAGTTCTCCATCGACTACAAGCCTTGTAACACCATCAAGTCCAGGCCCTCGCCGACTTCGTGGCCGAGTGGACCGAGATCCAACTCCCGTCAACCCCTGAGACCCGGCCGACCTGGACCATGTACTTTGATGGGTCGCTCAGCATCGACGGAGCCGGAGCCGACGTACTTCTAATCTCCCTGTAGGATGAGCATCTTAAGTACGTCCTTCAGTTGCTCTTCAAGGCGTTGAACAATGCTGTCGAGTACGAGGTAAGTTGCACGACATCCAGTTCCACCACGTTCTCCGTGACGGCAACGCATCCGCTGACCAGTTGTCCAAGCTGGGATCCTCTTGGGCGGCCGTCCCTCGAGGGGTTTCATCCAAGAAGTGCTCAAGCCATCAATCAAAGAGGCCGAGTCGTCCTCTGACCACTCCGCCACTGGCGACTCGGTGCTCGCCATCACTAGCACATCGGTCGACTGGCACCGGAAACTCATCGACTACATCACCACTAAGGCGCTACCGCCCAATAGGGTTGCAACCGAGTGCGTCGTCCAACACTGCAAGCACTATGTGGTGGTTGGCTCCGAGCTGTACAAGCGCGAAGCCTCTACCCTAGTGCTCTTGCTATGTGTCTCCTAGGACCGTGGAGTCAGGATCCTTGACGAAATCCACTCGTGCATCTGCGGCAACCATACGGGTGCTCGGACGCTGGTCGGTAAGGCCTTCCGGTCAGGATTCTATTGGCCGACCGCCAACGAAGATGCCAAGGAACTAGTTCGACGCTGCACCGGCTATCATTTCTTCGCCAAGTAGCATCATCTTCCCACTCAAGGTCTCCAGACAATCCCTTTGTCGTGGCCCTTCGCATGCTGGGGGCTCGACATGGTTGGCCTTTTCCCGAAGGGCCAGCAAGGCTTCGACCATCTCTTTGTCGCCATCGACAAGTTCACGAAGTGGATCGAGGTGATGCCTCTGAAGACTTGCACTGCCAAGAAAGCAGCCAACTTCATCGAGGGCATCTCCTATCGCTTCGGCATCCCGAGGAAAATTATCACCGACCTCGGCACTTAGTTCACTAGGAATGACTTCAGGGAATTCTGTGAAGACAGGTGCATCGAGGTCAAGTATGCCTCGATGGCGCATCCCTGGGCAAAAGGGCAATGTGAGCGTGCCAATGGCATGATATTGCAACGGTTCAAGGCCTGAATCTTCGACCCGCTCCAGAAGTACGGGGGTCAGTGGTTTCGTGAGCTCCCGGACGTCCTGTGGGGGCTCTGCAACCAGCCAAGACGAGCCACGGGTCAGACCTCGTTCTTCATAGTCTACGGGTCAGAAGCAGTTCTGCCCGTCAACATGCTCCACGACTCCCCGAGGATCCGCCACTAGGACAAAGGGATTGCCGAGCAGACGCGTGTCGAGGACATCGAAAGCCTTGAGGAAGCTCGGCTAGCCATGGTGATCCAGTCGGACTGCTATCAACAAGCACTCTGTCGCTACCACGACAGGAACGTGCAAGGAAGATCCTTCAAGGTCGATGACCTCGTGCTCCGTTGAGTGCAATCCTCGATGGGCATGCACAAGTTATCGGCCCTGTGGAAAGGGCCCTTCATTGTCTTTGCTGTCACATGCCCGGGCTCCTACCGGCTAATTCAAGGGGACGGATAGGTAGTCCCGAATTCGTGGAACATCGAGCATTTATGCCGATTCTACGCTTGAACAGCTACATATCGTGTACCCTACTATTTTAATGAAGCAACTTGTTCTCCATAGTCTTTCTCCTCGGCCATTTTTCTCCAACTTGTTCTCCTCCCGACCCCCGAGTAACCTACGCACGCTCAATAACTTCTTTGCTACGCTCACGGTCTGCCCTGAGCTATGCGGCCCCGACCCGCAACGGTCGGAGTTCTCTGAAAAGGAGCCTATTAAGTACGCCTGAGCTGCTCGGGGCCTCGGCAGTGTCCCCGAGTACCCAGTTGCAACGTATCTGACTAAACGCAATGGCCTGGCCTGATGCCCCTCGGACTAAGGCAGGGCATGCTCCCTACCGTAGCCGGCTAGCGTCGGGACCTAACGCAAGACAGCCAGATACGGTGCGAAGCTACTCGGGGGCTTGATCGCCTCTCCCTTAATCTCACCGCGTACCTATTCGTGATGTATACGGCTACAATGCTAGGGCTCGGCCTGAAACCATTCGAACTCAGACAGGGTACACTCCCTACCGCTGTGGGCTAAGGTCGAGACCCGACGCGCGGTGGTCAGACACAACACAAATAGAGGACAAGAAGTTGTTCTCCAACATTGCAAAGTAGAAACTTTATTACATTGAAAGAAAATGGTAAAGTTTTTACAGATTCTGACTGACTCTACATATCTACACTAGGGACTCTACATTCTACAAGGATATGTCACCGATGATGTTCTCGGCCATCGGCTCCACCTCGGCGTCGATGCCGCCGACGTCCTCCTCCGCCATGCCCACGGGCCAACCCTCGCCGATAGCCTTGACCTCGACGTGCGGGTATAGCTTCCGCATGACGCCGAGGATGTGCGTCGTCGCCAGCTTGACCACATCTTGCACGTAGGCATGAAGGTGTGCCGGCCGGCTGAGCAACCATGCCATCAGCGTGTCCTCGGTCTCCTAGGGCGGTGGCTACTTGCTGCCAACCTCGGCAAGGAGTTCCCGAACCCCATCCCAGTACCGGGCCGAGGCTGACTCCGTGCGAGCCTTGAGGTTGCCGATCTGCGCGCGGAAGACGGAGAGACGACCTGCACAAGGAGATCGGTCAACTCAAAGATAAGTTCAGAAATACAACTATCAACCTGATACTGACATTTACTCTCCGCGTCGGCCCTCGCCTTCTTCGTGGCCGCCATGTCCTCTCTCGGTCTTCCGTAGCCAGCCCTTGGCGTCTTGACACGCGGCAGCCAAGTCCTCCTCAGCCTTCCACAGCCGGCCCTCGACGTCTTGATGTGCAGCGGCCAAGTCCTCCTTGGACTTCTGAACTTCTCCTCGGCCTCTCAGTGAGCAACATCCGAGGCCTTGAGAAGCTTCTGGGCGCCATGCAGTTGCGCCTTGTATGTCTCACCCGAATGGTTGGACTCCTTAAGGAGCACCACGAGCTTCTCGGCATGCCCCAGCGTAGCGTCGGTGTCTGCATGACGAAGACGATCAGAAAACAACAACATAAGGGCCTTCGGTAGGCTCGGGAGAAGCCTCACGAAAGGAAGCACCTGCTAGCCGCCTCTCCAACTCGGCCACCTTGTCCTCGTGGCCTTCCGCTTTTCTTCTGACACGCGGAGAACCTTGCCAGACTGCATGGCCGCAAGGGCCTCACCCTTCCTCCCTGACCAGCGGAGGAGCCTCTGCAAGCACAAGCCATCAAAAACAAAGTCGAAGGAAGGGGAAGGCGAGAAGAATCTCACTTATTGCACAGAGCCGACGGATGCCCTTAAGGAACCGGTCAAGCTCCTCTGCATCCTCGGCCTCGGAGTTGGCCGGCTCTTCCGCAACCGCCACGATCACCACCTCGCCGCCTAGGGCAGGCTGGTTCTTGGCGCCCTCCGTGATCACCACCTCGCCGTCTAGGGCGGGCTTGTTCTCGGCGCCCTCGTTGACTACCACCTTGCTGACCAGGGCGGGCTGGTTCTCAGCCACCTCCTCAACCGGCTCAGACCCGTCGATGGCTCCCTCACCGCCCGGGATCGGGCTGACAGCTACGGCGGTGGCGGACACAAGGGGAAGGAGCACCAAGTCCCAGTCCACCACCGGCTACTCTTCGCAAGCGGTGCCGAACACCTTCGTGGTCGCCTCCGCCACCGTCTTCGCCTCTATCTCCGTCGTTGTCTCCGCCTCGGGTGCGTCCCGCCACCAACTCCCCGCACCGATCGGCCCCCGTGGCACGACCGCCAACATGTGGGCCGAGGATGGGTCGGCACCCCCGCCCCGACCTGGGCGGCCGGATCCCCTAAGGCGGGCTGTACCAACCTCTCGAGGGGCGGACCCTGGTCGGCGCAGTTGTTTGAGGGCTCGGTCACCCCCTTCGGCTCATCGGCGTGGGGGTCAACGTCCAAGGCTTGCCTGTTCAACGGAATTTGTCAGCGCTTGAAGGACATAAACAACCCGACATAACCGAGCACAATAATTACCTCTTGGAGGCCTGGAAGCCTACGACAAGGCGCTTACCCCCCCCCCCTTGGGGATTGCTGTGGGGGATGCCTTTGGGGCTTCCGGCGTCTCCCCCTCGCCGGCCGCCTTTGTCATCGGGTCAGTCGACGATGAGGCAGGTTGTGCGTCTGCCTCCCTCGAGCCCTCCTCGTCCAAGGAGATGATGACCTTGCGCTTCACTCCGAGGATCTTCAGACTCCCCGACCGTGTCGTCTTCACCTCCGGTTTTGACCGGGGGACTTCGGGCCTATTCCCCCTAGCACCTCGACGGTCGTGGAGTTCGCCCTTTGCCACCGGGGCCTTGAGAACCGGCGGCAGTGACATATACATGAACATTCCCTGTCAGTGATAGCACACGGCAGGTGATGTGCCGAACAAAAAAAAGAAGAGCAAAAAAGAAGGAAATAGCAAGGCTGGTCGGACTCACCTCGGGTTGCGGGTTGGTGATGTTAGTGATATGCCCTAGAGGCAACATGGAGATGTTGGATATCATGGTCAATGTTTATGTATAAATGAATAAAGTGTTATTCAATTCCATGAAATAGACATCTTCTATTGATCAATAAGTACGTGACTTATTTATGAGACTCTTTATGCATGAATCTATTTCTAAATGATCCCTGATCATATGTCATATTATTGGAACAAATATGACTCTAAGATCGGCATATTTATTCATTGATGATCATGTCTCATAGATCATGGGTATGGAGATACCAAATCAATAAACATGGACACATGTGTTAGAGAACACATTATTGGATAGACCCACCATGAGACACTACAGGATATTATGTGCCATTAGTTGGTCTCAGGTAGTGTTGGTACAAAGTCCTTAGACCTGAGATCATCATGGATTCCAACATGTGTAGTAGCCTACTTTGGGACTGCCAAACACTATTCCGTAACTGGGTAGTTATAAAAGTAGTCTTCGGATTTACTATGAAACATGGAGTGGGATGTGAGTGATCAAGATGGAATTTGCCCCTCCTTTGGAGAGATATCTCTGGGCCCCTCGAGGTAATGGATTATGGAAATGCATGGCCATGCTAAGTTGAATGAGGAGTCAATCAACAGACAGATAATCCAATACGGTTCGAGTGAATGGTTAAGCTATTGAAGGGATGACACACATCTTGCCTATAGCTTTATTGGTATCGTGAGGCAAAGGGATTTGTGTACACAGTACAGGTTCAGAGCCGATATTATATTCTTGTATACTATGGTGTCAATATGTACTGCTAGGCGTCGCTATTGACGGTCGGCTGAGTTGGACTCGAGCCGAAATCGAGTATACCCGAACCTACAGGGTCGCACGCTTAAGGGGATAGAACAGACATTCGAGTTGGACTCGAATATGGCTCAATTCGGATAAGATTCGATTTAATATAGAGTCCTATGGGCTTACGAAGTCCGGCCAGCCAACTCTATGATATTTGGATAGGATTCGATTCAAAATAGAGTTTCAATCGGCCACTAGACCCAGTCGGCCAACTCTATATAAAGGGGCGAGGGGTGGAGTGTTGCGGCATTGCATTGAACCGAATCAATCTGATCTCCACGGAAACCCTCCCCACTTCCGAGCCAAACCCTAGCCTTGCATCTTGTGCTAGCACACGGGTGTTAGGCGTTCGTTTCCGAACGTGTGGATACTGGTAGAGGCACTTCTACGTTGTGGTGTTATTCGTCGGCTACGAATCAGCTGCGATTAGTGGCATCGGAGCGAGGCGGCTGCGGCAGATCAAATCGGTAAATCGGCTGCGACAGATCGGCTATGAAATCGACGCATCGGCTGCGTCGGATCGGTTGTCAGAAATCGGCTGTGATCGGCTGGCACTGTTTCGGATCGGATAGCTCCTGATTGGCTATATCCACTGCACTCTACTCCAATCGGTAACGATCTATCGACCCTTACTTGCAAGGTTCCTGGTTCACACGCAGTAGAAAATTTTTGTTATTAGCTATCGTAGCTTCTGCATAACCCTTCATGTGAGACTATTGCTGAGTAGGCCTCCTACGCTGAAATCTGTCGAGCTCGAAAAGAAGGCGGCCAGCATCGGCCACACGCCCTCGAGTGGGACAGCCGCCTCCCGAGTCGGGTTCCGGCCTCCCGACTTCACCGGCTTCACCCTCTCCTTGCAAGGCTGGACGCATCGGATGCCGAAGTTGAGCGCCACCCTCACACCAGTCAGTCCTCGCTCCCGCAAGCTCTCCACCTTGGCAACGAGTTCATCGACTTGTTCTTGCTCAACTGCGGGGCAGGCGGCCGACCAGGTACTTGCTCATCGACCTGTTCATCGGATGTAGTGACGGGCCATCTTCTCCCGAAACTGGATCCCGGCTCCGTCGACTGTCCGCCGCAGATAGAAAAAGTGGCAAAAGAGATTGAAATACGGGTCTATCCCAAGATAGGCCTCACACAAGTGGATAAAGATAGAGATTTGGAGGGTGGAGTTGGGGTTAAGATTGCAAAGGGAAATGTCATAGTAATAGAGCAGGCCCCGAACGAAGGGGTGGGTCGGTACTCCAATGCCACGAAGAAGAAAAGCAACAAAGACCACTAACTCACAGGAGTTGGGGGTCAGGAACTGCTCCCCCTTGGTCGGGCGTCATTGCGTGAGCTCCCGCGGCGGGAGAACGCTGGCCTACTACAGATCAGCCATCATCTCCTCCCCTACGCGTGAAGGGATGAAGGCCGAGCTCCGTTCGGTCTCCTTGCCACCCGTGGATGAAGGTTTTGCCACCTTCCCCGATTTCGACGACTTCTTCGGCACCATTGGCTTCAGCGAGAACAGACGGCGGCCCTTGAAGTAGCAAACAACGCAACGGCAATGCAAGTGGCGACCTAGCAAGCTCGAGCAGCATGGCGCCAGCAGATGGATACGAGAGCAAGAGAGTAGGGGACTTGGAAGCTTACGCGAGAAGATTGAGGAAGACAAAGAAAGCAAGGAGGCGGAAACTTAAAGAGAGAAGTAGTGGGCCCGATAGCGGTGTTCTCAGCGGACGTGCGGTGCGGTTAACGGCATGCATGACGTGCTCGAGACACCCCGGCCGCTTCGCCTCCCTGTCCGCCACGTCGCCCCGATGGTAGATTTGGGCCGTAGGATCTGCGGAGTCGTTAATGGCGTGTGCGACGTGCGTTACGTGCCCCAGCAAATCCGCCCCCAGTCCGCCACGTCGTCCAAACGGAAGATCTGGGTCATTGATTCTGCGAGCCGTTGGCAGTGGATAGGATGCCTGACAGTTGATGAGGTGTTACCATTCCTGGGATTGATGGGCCTGACAAGATGGAGCTGGCACTCTGCCCGGCGTGTCAACGCCCATGCGTGCGACGCGTGCGCCCAAGGGCTGATGTTCGCCAAATGAGCTATCTCCTAGTGTTTTGCTTCTCCGACCTCGCCGACCACCATCGGCCTCTAGGCTATGGCTTCTCCAATCTCGCCGACCGCCATCAGCCTCCGGGCTATGGCTTCTCCGACCTCGTCGATTGCTATCGGCCTCCGAGCTATGGCTTCTCCGACCTCGCCGACTGCCATTGACCTCTGGGCTATGGCTTCTCTGATCTCGTCGACCGCTATCGGCCTCCGGGATATGGCTTCTCCGACCTCGCCGACTGCCAGCTTCTGAGCAATGGCTTCTCCGACCTCACCGATCGCCATCGTCCTCCGGGCTATGGCTTCTCCGACCTCGCCGACCACCATCGGCCTTCGGGCTATGGCTTCTCCAACCTCGCTGACCGCCACCGGTCTCTGGGCTATGGCTTCTCCGACCTCGCCGACCGCCACCAGCCTTCGGGCTACGGCTTCTCTGACCTTGCCTACCGCCATTAGCCTCCGGGCTATGGCTACTCCGATCTTGCCGACCGCCACCGATCTCTGGGCTATGACTTCTTTGACCTCGCCTACCGCCATTAGCTTCTGAGCTATGGCTTCTCCGACCATGCCGACCGCCATCGGCCCCCAGGCCATGGTTTCACCGACTCCGCCGATCCTCGCCAGCCACTAGACTACGCGTCTTTTGGCTCATTGGCTCACGCTAGGTCGATCACATGATTCAATGATCACCGAGGAATGATGCATAAGGCTTGATGCCGGGCCCGAATGTACCATTCGACCCTAGGCTCAGGGGCTATACCTAGCAGGTGCACCTGCCGAAACATGCTCAAGAAGCTCTAATGACCAATCAAGGATCCCAACTAGGGAGAATTTAGAGCCTAGAGCCGAATGTTCCATTAACCTCTAGGCTCGGGGACTATGTGGGAGATGTCACTCGGGTAGGGAATGAGGTCGACGAGCCGGACCGAAGTCCTCTGGTGGGGTTAGAAGTCGAGCCTCAGCAAGGATGGCCACCCACCTCTCGCCCTCCGACTTGACCACGGCTTCCCGGCTTGACCTACGTGCACGGCCCTGACCAGAAAAAGGGGCGGGCCGTCCTCGGGAAAGAGGCTTCCTCGGTAAGGCTCGCAAATAAAATAAGGATGGGACAAGCTGGTAGAGGATGACATCACCCGACAGGACTGCACACAAGATGCTTATGGCAAGCAGATCGTGAGGCAATTCTGTTGTACTTTTCAGCCTTGGTCTGTACTTGCCTTTTACTTTATGACAAGGAGTAGGCTTGTTATCCTCTGGGAGTGTCGAACCTGTCTAAAAAATCTTGTCTCATCTAGTTCTCGAGTCGGCCATCAAACCCATTGGTAGGACGTCCCGACCACTCTTTCACCTCCTCGGGTAGCGCCCTTGGAGGATTAATCGACCACCCGTCGACACATGGGAACAAGGTTTACCTATCTGTTCGCATGAGCCATACCTAATTGTTACCCATCCTTTATCAACCTGGGTGATTAATTTGACTAGCTTGTGTCACTTATGTTGACTTTTGCTAGAATTATTTATGCTTAGCCATGCTTAATTACCACTAGCTCATTTAATAGGATAATTACACTATCTACATTTAGCATATGATGAGCTGCGAGCTCAAAAAACCTGGCCATATTTAGTGGTCATAATTATCCCAACTAAAATATGACTTAATGGTGGGTTTGTGGGTGCTTGGTTTTCCTTGTCGCACTCATCACAATTAAGGACCGGTTTATGGGAAACCCTGAAAGACTAACAATGCTTACCACTAGAAAGAATGGGCAACTGTTGGACTTGTAGTATAGCACTTTCCTAGTTGATGTTACCAGGCGAGGGAGGGCATGATGGAGTTGGGTTGGCCGGGGCATCCGATTGATCGGCTGCTGGATTCACCGTGACATGAAGGGGGGCTGCCCACTACCTTTTGAGGGGCGGGGGCGAAACCCGAGGTGTGGTACGCTTAGTTAGGAGGAGTGATGCGAAGGGTCTTATCACGATTTCCCTCTTTGCAGTATCACGGAGATATTTAGGGCATGGCAATATGAGAGTAATCGTGTCTTGTGGGTACAGTTACGCACTTCTGATCTGAGTAAAACTATTCAAATAGTCGTGCCCGCGGTCAGAGGCGATCGACTAGATTGATCGTGATTAGTCTCACCCTTACTAATTTGACTTAATGAAATGGTTTAGTTCAAGTGGAATGGTTGGGCCTATTTGTCGTGCGCCCGAGCCACATCGTCGCCCTTTTGCCTCCGGCCGCAATTCCCTGCCACCTCGCCGCTCCCCGAGCCGTGCTGCCTCCTCCGCCGGCTCCGTGTCGTCGGGCCGAGCCCCAGCCTCCCCTCCGTCGCTGCCAGGAGCCACCGAAGCTCACCGCCCGCGTCGCCACTGAGCGCCGGCCTTCCCTCCCCGCCGCCGAGTGCCCCGCGCCGCCGTTCCCTTTCACGTGCGCCTGGTAAGTTTCCCCTTTCCTCTCCGATCTCTTTTGTCGTTCCCTACCCAAGCCGCCACACCGATCGCCGCCGACGACCATCGAGCGCGCGCCCTGTCGCCGTGCTGCCCTGGCCGGTCGGCACCGCTATGCATAGCCCCGCCATAGGATCGGTCCGGACCGATCTGACCGATTTTGGGCGACTCGGCCTTCCACGTGAGCCGCCGTGGCCTGCGTGCAACACCTTAGAAATCGAAGGCTTAAAATTCAAATTTAAAATTCAAAGCTTACAAAAATCTTTTGAATTTTGCATCGCATTTATTTGCCTGTTATTTGCGAGCCCTTTTGTTGCCAAGTTATAAATAAAATATTATTGATGTAAAAAGGGAAAAGTCAATAGGGGTTTAAAAACCTTAAAAGGAAGGAAAAATTGCAAAATATATGCTAAGAATAAAATTATAAAAATATAAATTGGGGAAAGCTAAGAGTTAATAAAAATTTACTTTTTGACAAAATGATCTTTAAATTCATGGGTAAAATACAAAAAATGTTAAATATATATCAAAAAGGAAATTATAAAAAAATAATAATAAAAGTTGAGCAAAGTTTAAAATTTAATAAAATTTATACTTGATAAGATTTAGTTTGATTATCTATGTGATTTGCAAGAAAAATAAATAATATTAATTAAAAAATATGGAAAAAGAAAATGGCATTGTACATTTCACACAAGGTGTTCGATCCGGTCCTCGAGCCCGCGCCCCGGCGCGCGTGCCGGCCCACGCAGCGCCGCCGCCCCATCGCCCTCGCGCCCGTGCACCGCACGCCGTCCCTTCTATCTCCGCCCGCCGGCCACGCCACGCCGCGTCGCATCGCCACCTTGCGCCTCGCGCCCTATCGCCGTCGCTGCCAGCCGCCTTGCGCCGCGCACCACCTGCCACACCGTCCTCGCCGCGTCTCTCCTCCCTCGTGTGCCTATAAGTCTTCCCCTCCTCTCTCCCTCCCCATGCCATTTCTTTCCTATTCCTCCCCCTCTTCCTCCCCGTCACCGCATCGGCGGCGTCGCCCTCGCGCCGCCCGCGCCCCGCGCGCGTGCGCCCATGCCGAAGAGAAAGAGAGAGGGAAGGAAGGAAAGGAGAAAGGAAGAAACAGAGGAGGAAGAAGGAAACACGAAGAAGAACGAAGACAGAGGAAGATAAAAAGAAAAGAGAAAAGAAAAGAAAGAAAAAGAAAAGAAGAAAAGAAAAGAAAGAAAAGGAAAACAAGAAGAAAAAGAAAAGAGGAAAAATTTTAAAATAAAAATCTTTTCTTTTCTTTTTGTGAAATAAAATTTGTTAGGGAATAATTATAGGATTTTAATTATTGTATGAATTTACTATTAGGAATTTAATTATAACATAATTTGTTAGTAAATCCTAATTTTGTTAGTAAATTAATTAATTTTATGAGAATTTAAGTCTTAAATTATTAAATATAATATTAAGTTTTAGGATGAATTATTTAGGGTTTAATTAATTTTAACCCTAGGACTTGTCGGTTCGATAAAATTTGGAATAAAATTCAAGTTAACCATTTTTTGGTATAATATTTTTGAATCGTTGGCCGTAATATTTCTAAATTTAAAGTGAATTAACTTGAAATAATGCCACCTCATAATTAATCGAATCGGGTTGGATGCGAAACTTCAAACTAGTGCAACTCGCTCATCTTAACTTGGAATCTATCGGAACTCGAACCTAAATTCACCTAAAATAGTAGTCCAGTTTTAGAAGTTGCTTTTGGAATTTATTTGGCATCTTGGTGATTTTATTTGAATTCTAATCGAATTCAATCAGATCTTTCGCATGTATTTATAGAGTCCGAGGGAGCCGTTGAGTGTACCGAAGATCCAGGACAATAAGGTTGCGAACAAGGCAAGTCATCATTACCTTTGAGCATGTTGAACCTCTTTTGCAAACTTATGTTGTTTTTAAATCAAATATGCATGCTATATACATGAGAACTTCCATACTTGTTATGCCATGTCATGATGTTGAATACTCGTATATTCTTTGTACCCTATATTATCGTGCGTCTGTAGTCAATCTTTGACAATGCTTAGCCCATGCTAAATTAGATTCATACACATTCATATTTATCAAATGTTATATGCTTGGACAACTATCTTGGGGAAGGTGGTTGACATACGGCATGTGAAGACATGAGCGCAACATTGCCATGACAATGATGAAATGATTTTGGATGAAAACTAAACACCAAACAAATATTTTACACTAGGACGGCTGGATGATTTGGGTGAAAACCGGTTAAGGCTAGTGTCGTCCCGAGTCAATTAAGGACCGGCCATGAGATAAACATGAAACGAGCTAGTACAGCCGTACTTCTCGATGGGTATAGACCTAGCGGAGTAAATAGTCGAACGGAGGCGGTACCCCTGCATAGTGGTTCACTTAGGTGTGTGAATAGGCGAAAAGCCTACAGGTGGGGTAACCATCGGTGGGTAACCGAACTAAAACTAGACTTAATTACAACTTAAAGAATGTGTGAGTCTTTCCCCTCATGGGAGCACCAGAACTTCTCCCACTGCTAGAAACCATGTACGGCTAGAGTGCAAGAGGGCTCAAGTTTATGGAGCGGGTACTACCAAAGTAAGGTTATTGAAAGGATTTGCTATGATGCGTCTCATTCGTTGGGGCTTTGGCTCATGTGTTGGGCAAGTCATGGAGTACGGGTAAAGTGTACATCCACTACAGTGTGAGTAAAGCAATCTATTCGAATAGCCGTGCTCGCGGATACAAAGCATCTGGACAAGTTTTCACTTGGCTAGACTCTGAATTTTGAAATGATGGGATGGGCATGCATAATGATTGTATGTACTAGTGGTTCAACTTCTCGAAAAGCGAGAAGGGGTAGACCCCAGAAAATCATGACGATCTAGTGGCGGAAAGCTATCCTTGGGACCATAATGGATGGTGGACAGAATCGTCGCTGATTAAATAAACTATGGAAATAAAACTTAACCAGTCTTAGGTCTTAGGCTTGTGAAAAGAATTACAAAACTAGCTTTATGCAAAAGAACCACAGTCGTTCCTTGATTATCCCCTATCATATCTATCGTTGTTGTGGTGGCTCTTGCTGAGTATGGTTGGTACTCACCCTTGCTTTACGCAAAACATTCATAGATGGGTGATAAAGACCCTGAAGACCCGTATGAGTACTACCAGGAGGGTATGAAAGACGATGGTGCTCAGTAGGTCTTAGACTCGATCGTTGCCTGTGGCAATGGCGTGCCGCTGCCTTATCTCCGCTGCCTTATCCATACTGTTTTTGCTTGTATTCCGGACCGTTTGGTCCTATGTTCTAGACAATGTCTTTGGACGCTATATTGTAGTATTTTGAGTAAGACGATTGATGTATTTTGCACGCTTGATGATTAAGTAATATAATCGTGGGTACCAGACTACTCGATCCAGGGAAATGGTACTATAAACACGAATGATTCTGTTACAAAACGGAGTCCACACAGTGTTGCCTCGTCGGCGCCACGTCGGCTCGCCCGTCCCCATGGCGCCACGTGGCGGCCACGTGGTGGCGCGTGGATCGGCCGCGTGGACTCGGTCCATCGTGGCCCGCGTCGCTGCATTGCCTTCGGCCCGATGTCGGCGACATCGCCTTGGCCTTTTTCTTTATAAAGTTAATTAATAATTGCGTAATAAATCGATTTAATTCTTAGAAATTCATTTAATTGGTCTAAACTTCTAAAATTCATATCTCATTCATACGAACTCCAAATTGGACCGTTCAAATTACAAAATTCATGTAAAATTGAGCTCTACATGTTTGTTTACGTTCTATGTACTGTTTATTTGGTTTTTGTTAGAGTTATTCCTTGTTTTGCATGGCGCTGTAGATCAACCGACTAAAGATCCTCGGCGGCCGACAAATTCGACAAGAAATAAACCGGACTAAAAATGATCTTTAGTCCTGGTTGGTAACACCAACCAGACTAAAGATCATAAAGTCTCGTTGCACTTTTAAGGAAGTAAAAAATTTTTAGTCTCGGTTTCAAAACCAAGACTATTGTAGATTTTGGTAGATGGATCAAAGACCACTTATCCAAGTAGTATATGGACTCTAACCTCTACTTTTAGTTTTCTTATTTTTTAATTCCAAATTTTAATTTGCTCTAAATTGTATACTTATGAACTGTAGTCTCCTCTTTCAATATTTTTTAATTTTGAATTTTAGCTATTTTTAAAATGTATTTCTATACGAACTCTATTTTTTTTCTTTTTTTCTGATTAATATGAGAATTTTTAGGTCGTGAAAGCGAACCTCAAGACTTATTTTTCTATTACTTTAGATTTTCTTACAAATCATATCACATAGCAGTGTGAAAATTCTGACGGAAATCAGGTAAAAGGTGTGGTACGTGTAGCGTTGAAAACGGACGAAAACAGACAAAAAACATCATTTCTATTTTCGTTTCTATATTTTTTGGAGAAAACGGGATCGGGTTCGAAAAAGCCGTTCGGAAAAGACTGGTTCGAAAACGAAATCGGAATGTGTGGGTGTACGAAAACGAACCAATACGGTTAAAAATTTAACGAAAACGGCCAAAAACCGAAGACCTATTCCGAAATACCGCACATGTTTATACTCATAAATCATAATCACATAAACACAACTAACATTTGAAGTTACAAATGGAGTAAATGGAGTAAATGCTATAGATAGATAGCATTCAAAATCACACAACAGTTCACGAATAGTTCAAACTTCAAAGCATTAAAAACACACAATACATTGTCTTTGCTACAATGACACATACATAAGTTCATAGTTCAAAACATTCAAAACATATAGTGCATTTGTCTTTGCTAGTACACATGACAGATGACACATCCAAAAGTTTACATGGGCTGAGCTCATTGTGTTGGCGACTTGGCGTGGACTGTGTGTTAAAAAAGGAAAATTCTGAAAAGTACGGAAATATCCCGACCAAATATGGGATTCCAAAAATACGGACGAAAAAACATCTTTCCCGTTTTCGTCCTGTTTCCAAATTTTTTTCGAAAATACAAAAATGGACCGATCATAGGTGAAAAAACGGAGTCCGTTTTTAACCCTAGGTACGCCGTGGTAGTACACTGGTGCGGGTTCGTGTGCGCCTTTCATGCAATCTAATAAAAAACTAATAATTTGTTTTGTCACGTAGTATCGAATTGAGAGTTTTGGCAGCGCGCGAGCGATGCTCCTATCATGCATATTCTCCAAGCTGGCAAAACAACACCTGCCTATCAACACTCTAGTCAATCACAGTAGGTTTGCACAAGCAGAATGCATGGGCAACCCTTTATTGCATGGGAGCTCTTCTGAGTTCTGAAGAACACTCCCAACAACCAATATGCATGGGCAACCCTTTATTGCCTCTCGGTGCCTCACTACTTCCCCCGTACATACTCCTGGCTAGTAGCTACTGACTACTGAGACAGACGTAATTAGTTGGCCCAGTGGACAACCAATGAAACGAAGATGTACACACACATAGACCGGTTAACCGAAACAGGAAGCAGAGGGACGAAGAAGATTGCCCCTGGGGACGGCGAGCTAGAGGCCTAGAGCATGTCCCTCAGCACCATGATCGCCGCCGCGTGCTTCTCCTGAAGATCGACGTCAAACATTTATTCTTCAGAATTCGAATCGAGATATGTATACATATGTGTCATCGTGCAAGTCTAGATATAGAGATGGGTCATCATCACCTTGTCGCGCGCCCTGTCCCGGACACCGCTGCACACCGGCCGGCCACGCTCGTCGTACAGTATCATCCCACTAAACCGAGGCAGCTGGCACTTGACGCCCATCAGCACCTTCCTCTGCCATATCGGCCGCGCCGGCGTGCCACCCGCCGCGGCCGTCACTGCCGTCGTCGTCGACTCCGCCCCACACTTCACCACCTTCTGCGCCGCCACCGCTTCCTCCTCGATCTCCAGCACGTCGGCGTCAGCATCGCCTCCCAGTAGCCCGTACGGGCCACCACAGCCGCCACCAGAGCCAACGCCAACGCCAGCGCCAAAGCCTCCCACGTCCTCCACGCCGGCAACCTCGCCGCGGCGCCGCCCCGCGTAGACGACCTTCTCCTTCCACACGGCCATGGATGACATACAGATCCCCATTAGCAGCTAGCTCGCTCGAGCTCGAGCAACCCCAACGCCAATGAATCGAGGATGGAGCAGGACGGCGAGACAGCTAGCTTAGCTAGGTAGCGGTGTAGCAGCTTGTACGTGGTGGTGGGCTTTCTTAAGGCGGGTGGCGCCAAGAATGAGCCAATGCGCGCACAGGCCGCCCGTGACCGCGACGCGAGAGTGCCGCACACTCCTTGCCCGCTTGCCGCTTGCGGTGTCATTGAGCGCGCGGCCTGGATCATGGATCGATCGATGCGTGTATTTACGTTTCACCGTTGGCGGCGTCCTACGCGAGCCGCTCGGCCGCGTGCATGTGAAGCATGCCCAGCTTGGCAAAATGGCCATGATTTCGGCAAGGACCGGTGGTTTACGGAGTAGTAGTAGTAGTTTTCTTGAGATTGGAGTAACCAAATCTTCTCGGATGGCGATGGGGATCATGGGAGTGGTATGGTTGGTTGGGTGCCTTAACTTAAGTGGTGGAGGTGGGTTAATGTGCTGTGGTGTCATTGCTTGGGTTACTAGATTGGTATCCTAGAAATGTACTTACCAGTGTAATTGTGGAAAATGTACTTACCAGTGTAATTGTGGAAAATGTACTTATCAGTGTAATTGGGAAAATGTACTTACCAGTGTAATTGTGGAAAATGAAGGTGATCACAAGTGTTTTAGTGTATGCGGTAACTGATGCAGGGACAAATTTAAGTTGGAACCTTGTGAATAGAATGGACATGGAATAGCTTTAGGATAAAACTGTGTGATTTTCCTTTTGTTTTTGTTTGGAAACTCACAAAATTTTGTTACTGTTTAGTCAAGTTACATATCTACAGTTTAAAGGCTAAAGAAAACAACAACAGATGATGGGGATACATTCTTTAAAGCCTTTTTGAGCAACTGCAGGGGGTTTTCTTCGTCTATCCAGGAACGATAGCACCCAAGACATTTTTGTGCGACTAATAATGATTACGAGATCGATGGTCCTGACTGTCAAGAATGAAGTCCAAAAATCATGTCAATACAAGTTAGCTCAGTCTCGATGGTTTGGTACTCTCTAGCAAGTAGAAAAAACACAAAATTTCAAAGCAGCATGTTCAGTTGCATTAAAATATCTGCCATTAAATTTTTACAACAGAATAAATCCTACTCGTGATTAGAAGAGCTAGGTTCCCAGTTTTAATCTCTAAAGAAAACAAGCTGATATTCAAAGACAAATCAAGGAGAATCAGCACTGACCTGTCACTAGAATCTGCAAGTCTCTTCGGAGCAACAACCCAGTGCTGACAAAGATGATAAACAGTTCATGGCACCTAATTGCGGAAATCAGGAGGTACAGTCTCTTCTGTGAAGTATTCTTTTCTCACTGTCTCGACGTCACAAAATCTCACCTTATGTGCAGGAATAACAACAGTGAAGGGGTAAGATTAAGTGCCATTTGCTAAAGAACTTCTATGCAGAGGGTAGAGAGGAGAGCTGACCAGTGATGCATATTGTTTCAACAAAGGTTTAACAAGCTGCCACATCGGCTGAAACACAAACGGTGCATCAACAAAAAGAACTTGCCCGAGCCGCTTTGGGTAGTAACAGTAGAACACATCAATCTGTACAACGTTAGGGAAAAGTAGTGTCATCAGGAGTACAGAAAACAAATGGTTTGTGCAAAATATGCATCAAGTGTGGAAGCCAGCAAGTTCCAATGGATCAATTTAACATAATAGTACAAACATTATGATCGCAGAATATATACAGAATAGGGTCTTATTTATTAAAAATGTATAGGCCATAACATGGTTTTGGTAGAGCAGAAAAATCTTGTATATTTGTAAATAAACTCTTCGAAATGGATGTAGAAATCACATGATTTAGTAATGATGTTAGTTGTCATTCTTATATTATTGCAAACTGGTTATTATGGAAAACAACTTTTTTCTATCTTTGATAAACAAAGGCAAGCCGGTGATAACTGTATACATGTTCAACACTCAACAACTTAGCAATTAATCTGGGATGCTTTGGTTAGTAACTTCTGAGGGACAACCGGACAACTACGTAATTGGGAATGGCACAGCATGAATGAACACAACTTACCAAAAACTTCAAAAACTGGAGATCACCATTTTCCACCTGAAATCCTCGAAGATCAAAAATGCCAAGTATTTTCTCTGTTCCTAAGGGAAGTCTACTCAATGCCTTCTCAACTAAAAAGGCACATAGCTTCTCATTTTCAACTGGATCTTGTTTCTGTAATTGTGTGGATCAGTAACATAACCGAGAACACTAGAAAGATAGATACCAAACAGAAATCAGAGTACAAAGTCAAAATGAAGCTATGTGGTGTAAAGATGTAAATCATGTTTTTAGTTGTTCTCAGACTCTCAAAGTTCGACATGCCACAAATAATTCTGTAGTTCTACTTTGTTCCATGTGCTGTTCTAATGCTTTGAAAATGCCTTTACCCACTATTTATGCTAAGCAACATCAACAGTTCAACATGTCTAAATCATGGATCACAACATACAGAACTTACAGAAGGGAAATGCTTGGACGCCACCACTACTAGCACAGGTCTACCATAGATGTCAAAAGAATCATGCACATATGCCTTGCCAGTTTGATACAACCCTTTCACTGATTCTTCTGTTAATTCTGAGACTTGAAAATCCTGGCGCCATTTCTAATGCAGATGAAAGGAACAGTCATTAACAAATAGGATCAAATGTAGATAATATAACATAGAGCTTTACCAAGGGGGTATGATTTCAGGCCAACCCTGTGAATAGGAACAAGTGTAGTTCTTAGTAATTAAGGTTGAAGCATTTGAAGCCCTCTCCCAGAAAAGGAGATACAACTTGCAAAAGAACTAGAACACAGATATGAAACACTGTACAGTTGCAAGTTTAGAAAACAGAATATGGCAGTAGTTTGAGTGAATCACTTAAATTCCAGTTTCCACCAGAACTCAATATTCCCATCAGCGACTGTATCCAAATAGCACACCATGTATTGAAAATTCTTGTGCCAGTAAAGAGTAAAAGTAATGGCAGTATTGAACTTAGAAATATATATATGGCTCTATTCTGCTGTTTCAATACCTTACATGGATTGTGATTTTTTAAGAAAAGAATTCGTTATAGAGGCACTATAAAACGGAACAATCTAGGTTTCATGATGAAAATTATGAACGAAGCAATAGGCTAAAACAAGAGCATTTATCGAAACAGGAAATGAAGGCCCTGTTTTCCATGTTAGCATAGTTGTAGGATACAATGGCCTTGATCAGTTTAGAAACTGTTTCATCGACGGAGAACTTCCTGTCCTTCAAGAACCAGAGGATCATCTCCTCATCATCCCTCCCGTTCCTGCCCGTCGGGAGGCCCGGACGCTCCTTCTCCAGCCTTTCTTTGACCTCCAAGACGAGCTTCACAACATAAGGATAGAAGCAAATACAAGCAAGCAAGTCAAGCTCAACTTCTCTATCCTGTCTACGCATCCAGGACTCGGAAAACGACACACGGTGGGGCTTGCTGGCACCTTGGAGGAGGAGGTGGAGGCGGCGGCGGCGGCGGTGCCGCCGCTGGGAGGAGCGGCGCTGCAGCAGCGCACAACCCCTCTCCTGGCGAGGCCCCGCGGGGGCGGCGGAGCTCGGGCGACGGAGCGGAAGGAGCAAGCTGCAGCCATCGCCAGCGGTTCTCGTCTCTCTCTCTGTCTCTCTCTCTCTCTCTCTCTCTCTCTCTCAAACGGATCGAGCGAGGGAGGGAGTGACGGAGCGAGGAATTGGGGGAAAACTGGAAACGGTGGAACACGAACAGGAAGGATTGTGTCGCTCCACCGCACGTTCGTCGCGGTGCCCGCTCGTTGGATTTGGAATCGCTGCGCTGCCGCACGTTGTGTCCGCTGCCAGGGTTTTTTTCTCATTAGTAGGCAGGTGTGCGGGTGTTGAAACGGGAAAACATATTTATCAAATTAAAATCATATTAAATAAAATAATGTTAAATAATTATGGAGTGTAAGTATGTAGTTACGAAAATCTTATTTTGATATAGCACAAATAATAATTACATAACATACGCTCAAACCGAATCCAAACAGATGCACCTGCATGTCCACATATTAGACTGATGACATGACATATGAAATTAATGAGCATGACCATAATAAATTAAACCAAATATATTGCCTTAACTAATATTATCCATGGATCCAAAATAGTATTTTCATACTGTTATTACGGAAAATTAATAGTATTATTTTCATCGTATCAAAATTAACATCGTTGTCATGTATATATCACATCCCCGATATGCTTTCTGGTTGAGAAACCGAATGGCCGAGAAACCTGGAGCGACGTTTGAATGGAGTTTCTGGTGAGTGATCAGCGGCGGCGTCTTCTTTGGCACTGTGGTTGCCGGCGATCACCGGAGTGGATCCTAGATCTATCCGGTGGAGGGGTTGGCTGCTGCTTTATTGGCAAGAAGTTGGTGATCTGGGAGATGAAGGCGCCTGTTCATCTTTTGGCAACGGCGACATCAGCTTTTCTTCTCTCAGTAACGTTGGAGGTGACTTGTTCGGCTGTATCGGTGGCTTTTGCTCGAGTGTGGCGTCTACATCCTCTCCTCTTTCTGTCCGGCATCTTGTCTACTGTTTTTGTCCGGCAACGGTGGCTGAAATTTCCTTCCGGCAGCTGAGGCGGCTTTTCTCGGCTTTAGGCTGTTTCTTTTTCAGGCTTTGGGTTTTTGTGTTGGTTGTTTCCTTGTTCCTTTTCAGGTTATCTTCTTCGTCTGAAAATATGCTTGGAAGCGACGTTGTGCTCCTTTGTGCTACATCTGAAAACGGCCGTCAGGTCTCTGTGCTCCTTCCAACAGCGGCCGGCTCTGTACAACATCCGAAAACGAACCTTAAGACTCTTATGCTGTCACTAGTACAGATCCTAACATCTGTGATGGGCCCAAATATGCCTGGAGTACTTGGGCCGTCAGAACGAAGTTATCTCAATCGGGTCTGAATTTGCACCGTTGTAGATATACTCGTATAGCCCCAATTACATATAGCCCGTCAGCAATGAAACTCATCTGTGACGGGCTCAGATGTAAGCTCGATTGAGATGACCTAGGATATCTCAATCGGGCCATAATACCGAGCCCGTCAGAGATGAGGATCATCGGTGACGGGCTCAAAATTTGGCCCGATTGAGATGACTTTATAGCCCGTCATCGATGACTCATATCGGTGTCGGGCTTTGATTGACGCCCGTTAGAGATGTCTGTGCGCCCGTTACAGATGTCGTTTAATTGGCCCGATTGAGATATATTTTGGACACACTATAAATGTACCAGCAACCGTTATCTGAATTCATCCCACTATTCACTTTTTTGGTGGGAGGTTGAAGGAGGCGAATTTTTGTTATTTTTTTAAAGAAAAACAGGAATATATTTGAAGTAAGTATAAAGGTTGAAATATTTTTTTAAAATTTAGTAGTATGATAACTAATATTTTGTTAAATTTTGTAGCGATGGATCGAAGTTGGATGAATGCGATAACTTTGAAGCGTCATTGCAAGGAGTATAGAGATGGTGTTTTAAGTTTTATGAACGTCGCGGAGGAGGATAGGAGAAGAAGAAATAGCAAATACATGTGTTGTCCATGTAGAGATTGCAAGAATGAGATTATGTTTAGCGGAGAGGAGGTACACTCTCACTTGATACAACGGGGATTCATGAAGGACTACACATGTTGGGTGAAGCATGGAGAGACAAAATCGGGTAATGGTGCAGCTACAGACAACATCGGTGCCGACAATCATGACGATAAAGATGAGCATGACATGTTTATTTCATCTCCATTGGGCGGTGAAATGGTTGATATGGATCCTGATATGTTGCAAGAGATGTTACGTGATGTTGAGGAGCAAGCTCACAACGAGAGAGATTCGATGAAGTTCAGTCGTTTGGTCAGTGACTCCGAGACACCTCTATACGCCGGATGCAAGGCAAAGCACACAAATTTGTCAGCTACCTTGGACCTAATGAAGCTGAAGGCAAGTAGTGGATGGACAGACAAAAGTTTTACAGAACTTTTGGGAATATTGAAGGTCATGCTTCCTGAAGAGAACACATTGCCCGAGACGACATATGAAGCAAAGTAGGTTCTGTGTCCCCTAGGGTTAGAGGTCCGTAGAATTCACGCTTGTCCAAACGACTGCATATTGTACCACAAGTAATATGCAGACCTAGAAGCTTGTCCTGTGTATAAGGCTTCTCGATACAAGCGAAAGAAAAGTGCGGGGGAGGGAAAGAAGTCAAAGCGGGGTGGTCCGACGAAGGTTGTGTGGTATTTACCCATCATTGATCGCTTCAAGAGAATATTTGCTAACCCGAAGGAAGCAAAGTTAGTGCGGTGGCATGCTGAAGAGAGAACGAACGAAGGTTTGCTAAGGCACCCTGCGGATTTGATTCTATGGAGGAATATTGATCGAAAGTACAAAGAGTTTGTTGCCGATCCCAGAAACATGAGGATATGTCTGTGTACGGATGGCATGAATCCTTTTGGAGATATGAGCGCTCTCACAAAGACTTGGCCCGTCCTTATTGCGAACTATAACCTCCCGCCATGGTTGTGCTTCAAAAGGAAATATATTATGTTGTGCTTGTTAATCCAAGGTCCAAAACAACCGGGCAATGATATCGATGTATTCTTGGAGCCTGTTATCGATGATCTTGAGATTCTTCGGAAAGAAGGCATGGACACTTGGGATGCATATGGTCAGGAGAACTTCAAGCTATGAGTTCTTCTGTTCTGCACCATTAATGACTATCCCGCAGTGGGCAATCTTTCTGGACAAACCGTGAAAGGAAAGAAGGTCTGCTCCGACTGTATGGAACATACACGTAGCAGGTGACTGAAGAAATCCAGAAAGATGGTTTACATAGGTCATAGGAGATGGCTCCCACTACGCCATGCCTTTAAAAGAAAGAATAAAATTTTCAACGGTAGGAGAGAACTTGAAACTGCTCCCAAGAATTTGTCTGGAGAAGAGGTCCATGACATGATCAAAGATATAACTAATGAGTTTGGGAAGAAAAGAAAACGTGGCAAGGAAAATGATAAGGGTATGTGGAAGAAGAAATCCATATTTTGGCGGCTACCATACTGGAAAGACCTTGAGGTCCTACATTGCATTGATCTAATGCACGTAGAGAAGAACATTTGCGATAGTTTGCTCGGGCTGCTGCTTAATATGCCTGGAAAGACAAAGGATGGCTTGAATGCTCGCCTAGATCTGCAGGAATTGAACATTCGCAGTGAGCTTCAGCCTGTTACGGATGAAAAGACAGAAAGAGTGTACCTCCCACCAGCTTGCCACACATTGTCAAAGAATGAGAAAATCGCAATGCTGTCATGCCTGTCTGATATTAAGGTTCCTTCGGGCTATTCAGCAAGGATCAGTAAATTGGAGGATCTAAAAGTGGTTGGAATGAAGTCTCACGATTGCCACGTGCTGATCACACAGATCTTACCAGTTGCTATCAGATGTATTCTACCACCCAATGTGCGTCACACAATCCAACGGCTTTGTGCCTTTTTCAATGCAATCGGCCAGAAGATTATAGATCCCGAAGAGCTAGATCAGATGCAGGCTGATATTGTCAATACCTTGTGTCACTTGGAGATGTATTTTCCACTATCTTTCTTTGATATCATGGTTCATCTCCCTGTTCATCTAGTGAAGCAAACAAAAATATGTGGCCCAACTTTTCTAAGGGAGATGTACCCGTTCGAGAGGTATATGAGAGTTCTTAAGTCGTACGTTCGAAATAGAGCAAAACCGGAGGGAAGCATCATTGAAGGGTACACGACGGAGGAGGTTCTTGAGTTCTGCATCGACTTTATGGCCGAGACTGATCTTATCGGAGTTCCTGCGTCTTGCCACGAAGGAAGGTTGGCAGGCCTTGGCACAATAGGCAGAAAAAGAATTGTTCCCGATCAATCTACCTATGTGCAGGCTCATTTCGCTGTGCTACAACATATGGCTGAAGTAACTCCATATTTTGAGGAGCATCTAGCGAAGGTCCGACAGGACAACATGGGTCGATCAGACATGTGGATCAACAGAGAACATAGTACTCGCTTCAATGAATGGTTCAAGGATCGTATCGCATGGTCGACCGATGGCCCAACTAAGATAATACGAAGGTTGGCAAGGGGCCCAAGCCGGGATGTTGACACATGGCAAGGGTACGATATCTGGATACACATTCTACACCGTCACACAAGATGACAAAATCACAATACAGAATAGTGGAGTCCGTATAGATGCATATCAGGATAAAGCGGATCAAACACATATTATGGCCGCATAGAGCAGATTTGGGAGATGAACTACAGGAGCTTCAAAGTCCCTTTGTTTCGTTGCAGCTGGGTGAATATCCGAACCGGAGTTAAAGTCGATAAGGAAGGATTCACTTTAGTGGACCTGGCCAATGTTGGATACACGGACGGACCATTCGTCCTAGCCAAGCAGGTCGAGTAGATTTTTTATACAAAAGACCCCGCAAATAAGAAGCTACACGTTGTTAGGGATGGCAAACGAAGAATTGTTGGGGTTGACAACGTCGTCGATGAAGAAGAATACAACCAGAATCTTCATGTGAGACCTCAGATCGAACTTGACGATGATCCCGAAGACGAAGTGGCATACGCCCGCTCAGACCATTCGAAAGGCATATCCTTGTAAAAAGAGTCTTTGTAGTAATATAATTTGTAAATTGATGTAAGTAATGAAGTATTTTGTACCGGTGCCTTAATGAATGATCTGCATATCTTTCATGCCTTAATTTCTTATGGGTTTTTTAAATTTAATGGCAAATTTACAATATTTAAATAACGCATCTGTTAATTATATTAATTTTGTAAAATGTAATCACAATTTTAAACTAATTTAATAAGGCATATTTTAATTTCTTATGGGTTTTTTAAAATTTAATGGCAAATTTACACTGTTTAAATAATTCATCTGTTAATTATAATAATTTTTTAAAATATAATCACAATTGTAAACTAATTTAATAAGGCATATTTTAATTTCTTATGGGTTTTTTAAAATTTAATGGCAAATTTACACTATTTAAATAATTTATTTGTTAATTATAATAAATTTTTAAAATATAATCCCAATTGTAAACTAATTTAATAAGGTATTGATGTGGATGACACTCATCCGTATCGGGCCTAGTGTAAAAGCCCGACGCGGACACTCATCCGTATCGGGCCTAGTGTTGATGCCCGTCAGAGAAGTGGTTGACTAGGGTTACTTGGTCAATCCCTCTCCTCAACGCCGCCTCCTCTCCTCTATGCCGCCGCATGCACTCCTCCACGCCTCCTGGCCTGTTAGTGATATGCCCTAGAGGCAACATGGAGATGTTGGATATCACGTCAATGTTTATGTATTTATGAATAAAGTGTTATTCAGTTCCATGAAATAGACATCTTGTATTGATCAATAAGTACGTGACTTATTTATGAGACTCTTTATGTATGAATCTATTTCTAAACGATCCATGATCATATGTCATATTGTTGGAACAAATATGATTCTAAGATCGGCATGTTTATTGATTGATGATCATGTCTCATAGATCATGGGTATGAAGATACTAAATCAATAAACATGGACATATGTGTTGGAGAACACATTGTTGGATAGACCCAACATGAGACACTACGGGAATTAATGTGCCATTAGTTGGTCTCAGGTAGTGTTGGTACAAAGTCCTTAGACCCGAGATCACCATGGATTCCAACATGTGTAGTAGTCCACTTTGGGACTACCAAACGCTATTCCGTAATCGGGTAGTTATAAAGGTAGTTTTCGGGTTTGCTATGAAACATGGAGTGGGATGTGAGTGATCAAGATGGAATTTGCCCCTCCTTTGGAGAGATATCTCTGGGCCCTCGAGGTAATGGATTATGGAAATGCATGGCCATGCTAAGTTGATTGAGGAGTCAATCAGACGGATAATCCAATACGGTTCGAGTGAATGGTTAAGCTATTGAAGGGATGGCACACATCTTGCCTATAGCTTAACCGGTATCGTGAGGCAAAGGGATTTGTGTACGCATTACAGGTTCGGAGCCGATATTATATTCTTGTATACTATGGTGTCAATATGTGCCGCTAGGCGCCGCGTTGACCTCGCCGAGTTGGACTCGAGCCGACGGTCGGCTAAGTTAGACTATAGCCGAAACCGAGTATACCGAACCTACGTGGTCGCACGCTTAAGGGGATAAGAACAGACATTCGAGTTGGACTCGGATACGGCTCGATCGGATAGGGATCCGATCGGATAGAGTCCTATGGGCTTACGACGTATGGGCGGCCAACTCGTGAGATTCGGATAGGATCCGATTCAAAATAGAGTCCTGATCGGCCACTAGTCCCGTCGGCCAACTCTATATAAAGGAGGGAGGGGTGGAGAGCTGCGGCACGTCAATTGCATCGCGTGTAACGAAGTCGCCGAGATCAATCTCCACGGAAACCCTCCCCACTTTCGAGCCAAACCCTAGCCTTGCATCGCGTGCTAGCACACGGGTGTACGGCGTTTTGTCCCCGGACGTGTGGATACCGGTAGAGGCGCCGCTACGTTGCGCGCCGTTGATCGGTTTCGGATCGGCTACGGCATCGCGAATCGGCTGATTGGCGAATGGCGCGTCCGGGTATCCTGTCGGCTTGCGAGAATCGGCTACACTGTTCGGATCGGATAGCCCCGATTGGTCAGCTTCCGCGCACACTCCAATCGGTAACGATCTATCGGCCCTTACTTGCAAGTGTTCCTGGTTTGCACGGTAGAAAATTTTTGTTTTCGGCTAGCGTAGCTTCCGCGTAACCCTTCGGTGGTATCGAGCTAATCTTGTTTAGTTCGGGTTTTAGATTGGATCTGGAACAAGTTTTGCGCACGGGTTGATTAGATCAATCGGTTTTACGGGATCGTTGAGGAGAGTTAATGGTAATTGCGTTCCTTGATAGTGTATCGGAACGGCGTAATGTGATTACGTCGAAGCAATTTCCATATAACTCGGTTTGAGTTGGGTTCGAGATAGCGTTCCTTGATAGTGTATCGGAACGGTATAATGTGATTATGCCGAAGCTATCTCGTAGTCCGATCTTGTTAGGTGCCTCGCGCCTACGCAAACCATCTCCCTTGATAGTGTACGGGACGGCATAATATGATTATGCCGACATGGTTTCCGTAAGGGAATTCATAGATTGGATCTATAAATTTCGTGTGGTGTTTGGCGCCGCCAAGCCCGCGAGGGGCGGCCGTGTGCGTACCCCCTTATAGGTCGTCTCGATGCCGTAGCTCGCGATAAGTAGAAAACGTTTCTACGCCTAACTTGTTTTTGCAGAGAATGCTTTGAGATGGTATGGCCCTATTGTATGTATGAGATGTATGAGATGCATGTGATGCATGTAATATTCTTTCATATGTGCAATCCCGGTAATATTCTTTCATACGTGCAATGCTTGTAATATTCTTTCACGACTGCGAGTCGATGTAATCTTCAATTAGAGCTTCTATAGTAGTAGCTTAGTTTGAAGAAATCAAGCATTCGGCACTCAAAAGAACGGTGATGAAGATGGAGATCCGTACACCAAGCATGGAGATGGAGATCACCATGTGAAGGGGGCCATACTATTTCACTATATGCTATTCTTCTTGCTTTCGTATGTGATATGTTTGTTTGATAGGATAGCATCCCTCGCAAAATTAAGTAGTAATGATGCCCTTCCAAATGTTGCACTCCGTCACCGTTATGCTCGTCAATGGTGGGTCCGCAAAGCGAGTGTCATTCTCTATCATAACACGAGGGGTATATGTCGACATATACATGCAGGAGCATTTGGTTTACTTAACAAGGCTATCAAAACAGTTTTGGGCCTTGGGGCATAGGTTGGCGTCGGGGCATGGAGATGCCACACCAACAACAAGAGTCACATAGAGATGTGATTAGCAAGGTGTTGCTTACCGATGTTACTAATTTTCTAGCAAGTGATGCCAAAGCTCACTAGAAAATTAATTAACATGTGGATCTTGACCCAATACGTAACCTAGAGGGAAGGTGGAAAATACGTAATGGGAGTCTAATGTTAAATTGTTTAACAATAGACATAGCATAAACATTGTGCTAAACTTTGCTTTTTCGTTGTAGAATAAATGGCGGCTAATACTACACCCAGTACCTTTAATTTGCGATCTATTCTCGAAAAGGAAAAATTAAATGGAACAAACTTTATGGATTGGTATCGCAACTTGAGAATTGTTCTCAAGCAAGAGCGTAAGGAGTACGTTCTTGAAGTACCCTATCCCGAGGATTTGCCAAATAATGCCACCGCAACCGCACGGAGAGCTTACGAGAAGCACACTAATGATGCCCTAGATATAAGCTGTCTCATGCTTGCTACAATGTCCCCGAGTTTCGAAGCAATATGAGAGCGGCGATGCTCACACTATTATTCGGGACTGCGTGGCATGTTTGAGAACCAAGCTCGGGCCGAGAGGTTCAACACCTCAAAGTTCTTGTTTGCGTGCGAGCTTGTTGAGGGAATCCCGTCGTCCGCATGTGATAAAGATGATTGGCTATATCGAGAGTCCGGAAAAACTAGGTTTTCCCCTTAGCCAAGAGTTGGCTACCGATGTGATTCTCCGCCGCTCCCTCCGAGCTTCGAGCCATTCATATTAAACTATCACATGAACAATATGGATAGAACCTTGGCTGAATTGCATGGGATGCTAAAGACAGTGAGGAGAGTATCCAGAAAAACGGTCATCATGTGATGATGATACGAAGGCAAAGCGCAAACCACCTGTCAAGAAACTTTGCACCAAGAGGAAGTTAACTCCCGATGAGATCGCGAGTGCCTCCAATGCAAAGAAGGGCAAGAAGGGTCAACGGCATCGATGTCGTTTGCTTCTATTGCAAGGAGACAGGCCATTGGAAGAGGCTGCAAGAAGTACATGGAGGATCTCAAAAAGAAGCAAAGTACGACTTCGCTTGGTATTAATGTTATAGACATTAATCTTGCTACTTCACCTACGACTCTTGGGTATTTGATACCGGATCGGTAGCTCATATTTGCAAATCGTTGCGGGAATGAGAAGAAGTAGAGGATTGAGAAGGGGCGAGGTGAACCTGCGCGTCGACAATGGAGCAAGCGTTGCTACGCTTGTCGGCACGAGCACCACTTCATCTACCTTCGGATTAGTTTTGGAATTGAATAATTGTTATTGTGTTCCAACACTATGTCAAAACGTTATTTCCGCTTCATGTTTGCAAGCGGAAGGATATGATTTTAGATCAATGGACAATGGTTGTTCAATATATCTCGAGATATGTTCTATTTTCATGCTCCATTGGTGAATGGATTATACGTTTTGAATCTTGAAGCGTCTCCCATCTATAACATTAATACGAAAGGCAACTCTCTAATGATATAAACCCCACGTTTATCCGGCATTGTCGCTTAGGCCATATAAATAAGAAACGCATGGATAAGCTCCATAAGGATGGATTGCTTCACTCTTTTGATTTTGAATCATTTGAGACATGTGAGCCTTGTTTACTTGGTAAGATGACAAAGGCACCTTTCACGGGGCACGGTGAGAGAACAAGTGACTTGTTGGCACTCGTACATACCGATGTATGTGGACCAATGAGCTCAACGGCCGAGGTGGTTATCGTACTTCATTACCTTCACCGATGACTTTACTAGATATGGCTATATCTACTTAATGAGGCATAAGTCCGAATCCTTTGAAAAGTTCAAAGAATTCCGAATGAAGTACTGAGAATCATTTAGGGAAAACAATCAAGTTTCTACGTTCGATCGTGGAGGGGAATACTTGAGCCAAGAGTTTGGTAATCATCCGAAAGATTGTGGAATTGTTCCACGCTTGACTCCGCCAGGAACTCCACAATGGAACGGAGTGTCCGAACGGAGAAATCGCACCTTGTTGGACATGGTGCGGTCGATGATGAGCCAAAGTGATCTTCCGTTATCCTTCTGGGGATATGCTCTTGAAACAGCTGCGCTCACACTAAATAGAGTTCCATCTAAGTCAGTTGAAAAGACACCATATGAGATATGGACAGGGCAACCCCCTAGTTTGTCTTTTCTCAAAATTTGGGGATGTGAGGCTTATGTAAAACGTTTACAATCTGACAAGCTCACACCCAAATCTGACAAGTGCTTCTTTGTGGGATATCCTAAGGAAACTAAGGGATATTACTTTTATAATCGGGAACAAGGCAAAGTGTTTGTCGCCCGACATGGTGTCTTCTTGGAGAAAGAGTTTCTTTCAAGAAGGGTTAGTGGGAGCAGGGTGCATCTTGAAGAAGTTCAAGAAACACCAGAAAACGTTTCAGCGACCACAGAACCACAACAGGAGGAGCAAAGTGTTGCGCCACCAGTTGTAGATACACCAGCCCCACGGAGGTCTGAAAGATCACGTCGTGCGCCTGACAGGTACACAGGTGCGGAACAACGTGATATATTGTTGTTGGACAACGATGAACCTAAGACCTATGAGGAAGCGATGGTGGGACCCGATTCCAAAATGTGGCTTGGAGCCATGAAATCCGAAATAGAATCCATGTACGACAATCAAGTTTGGAACTTGGTTGATCTACCCGATGGTGTCAAAACCATTGATTGTAAATGGGTTTTTAAGAAAAGGCCGATATGGATGGAAATGTTCACATCTATAAGGCGCGATTGGTGGCGAAAGGTTTTAAACAGATTCAAGGAGTTGATTATGATGAAACCTTCTCGCCCGTCGCAATGCTTAAATCTATTCGGATTATCCTAGCGATTGCTGCATATTTCGATTATGAGATATGGCAGATGGATGTCAAAACGGCTTTCCTAAATGGAAACCTAAGCGAGGATGTATACATGATACAACCTCGGGTTTTGTCGATCCGAATCACCGAAAAAGATATGCAAGCTACGAAATCCATTTATGGATTGAAGCAAGCATCTCGGAGTTGGAATATTCGTTTTGATGAAGTAATCAAAGGGTTTGGTTTCATCAAAAATGAAGAAGAGCTGTGTTTACAAAAAGGTTAGTGGGAGCGCAATTGTATTTCTAATCTTATATGTGGATGACATATTACGATTGGAAATGATATCCCTATGCTTGAATCGTCAAGTCTTCATTGAAAAATAGTTTTTCCATGAAAGATTTAGGGGAGGCAAGCATATATATTGGGCATTTGGATCTATAGAGATAGATCCAAGAGGCTAATTGGATTAAGCCAAAGTACATACATTGACAAGGTGTTGAAAAGATTCAACATGCATGATTCCAAGAAAGGTTTCTTGCCCATGTCACATGGCATTAATCTTAGCAAGAATCGGTGTCCTCGGACACATGATGAGCGGAATAAGATGGGTATGGTTCCATATGCTTCGGCAATTGGATCCATCATGTATGCCATGCTTTGTACACGCCCGATGTCTCGTACGCTTTGAGTGCTACGAGCAGATACCGCCGATCCGGTGAAGGTCACCGGATCGCCGTAAAGAATATCCTTAAGTACTTGAGAAGAACTAAGGATATGTTCCTAGTCTATGGAGGTGAAGAAGAGCTCGTTGTAAGTGGTTACACCGATGCTAGCTTCCAAACAGACAAGGATGATTATAGATCGCAATGGGTTCGTGTTCTCGCCCGAACAGGCGCGTCATGGAAGAGTTCCAAGCGGATACCGTTGCTGATTCTAAAACAGAGGCCGAGTACATTGCGCTTCGGAAGCCGCAAACGAGGCCGTTTGGATCAAGAAATTCGTTTCGAGCTTGGTGTGATGACTAGTATGATCGGTCCAATGTCTCTCTATTGTGACAATAGTGGAGCCATTGCGCAAGCCAAGGAGCCGAGGTTACATCGAAGTCCAAACACATACTTCGGCGATATCATCTCATCCGCGAGATTGTGGACAGAGGTGATGTCAAGATATGCAAAGTGCACACGGATCTCAACATAGCCGATCCGCGACAAAACCTCTCCCCCGGAAGCATGAGGCACACACAAGAGCAATGGGTATTAGATACTTACATGATTGACTCTAGTGCAAGTGGGAGATTGTTAGTGATATGCCCTAGAGGCAACATGGAGATGTTGGATATCACATCAATGTTTATGTATTTATGAATAAAGTGTTATTCGGTTCCATGAAATAGACATCTTCTATTGATCAATAAGTACGTGACTTATTTATGAGACTCTTTATGTATGAATCTATTTCTAAACGATCCTCGATCATATGTCATATTGTTGGAACAAATATGATTCTAAGATCGACATGTTTATTGATTAATGATCATGTCTCATAGATCATGGGTATGAAGATACTAAATCAATAAACATGGACATATGTGTTGGAGAACACATTGTTGGATAGACCCAACATGAGACACTACAGAATTAATGTGCCATTAGTTGGTCTCGGTAGTGTTGGTACAAAGTCCTTAGACCGAGATCATCATGGATTCCAACATGTGTAGTAGCCTACTTTGGGACTACCAAACGCTATTCCGTAATCGGGTAGTTATAAAGGTAGTTTTCGGGTTTGCTATGAAACATGGAGTGGGATGTGAGTGATCAAGATGGAATTTGCCCCTCCTTTGGAGAGATATCTCTGGGCCCTCGAGGTAATGGATTATGGAAATGCATGGCCATGCTAAGTTGATTGAGGAGTCAATCAACGAGACGATAATCCAATACGGTTCGAGTGAATGGTTAAGCTATTGAAGGGATGGCACACATCTTGCCTATAGCTTAAGCGGTATCGTGAGGCAAAGGGATTTGTGTACGCATTACAGTTCGAGCCGATATTATATTCTTGTATACTATGGTGTCAATATGTGCCGCTAGACGCCGCGTTGGACAGTCGGCTGAGTTGAACTCGAGCCGACGGTCGGCTAAGTTAGACTATAGCCGAAACCGAGTATACCCGAACCTACGTGGTCGCACGCTTAAGGGGATAAGAAGCATTCGAGTTGGACTCGGATACGGCTCGATCGGATAGGGATCCGATCGGATAGAGTCCTATGGGCTTACGACGTATGGGCACCAACTCGTGAGATTCGGATAGGATCCGATTCAAAATAGAGTCCCGATCGGCCACTAGTCCCGTCGGCCAACCCTATATAAAGGAGGGAGGGGTGGAGAGCTGCGGCACGTCAATTGCATCGCGTGCAAGAAGTCGCCGAGATCAATCTCCACGGAAACCCTCCCCACTTTCGAGCCAAACCCTAGCCTTGCATCGCGTGCTAGCACACGGGTGTACGGCGTTTGTCCCCGGACGTGTGGATCCGGTAGAGGCGCTGCTACGTTGCGCGCTGTTGATCGGCTTCGGATCGGCTACGGCATCTGCGAATCGGCTGATTGGCGAATCGGCTGTCCCCGGGTATCGGCTGTCGGCTTGCGAGAATCGGCTACACTGTTCCGGATCGGATAGCCCTGATTGGCTGTTTCCGCTGCACACTCCAATCGGTAACGATCTATCGGCCCTTACTTGCAAGTGTTCCTGGTTTGCGCGGTAGAAAATTTTTGTTTTCGGCTAGTGTAGCTTCCGCGTAACCCTTCATGGCCTCCATGCCGCCACCTCCTCGTCGTCTCGTAGATCCACGTCGCCGCCTCTCAGATCCACGCTGACCGTTCTCGACCCCGAGCCCGACCGCTCGTTGCCGTACGCCGCCGCCTACACACCTCCACGCCTCACGCCGCCGCCTGCACTCCTCCACGCCTCCTCTTCTCCACGCCTCCTAGCATCCACGTCGCCACCTCCTCGCCGCCTCTCAGATCCACACTGACCGTTCTCGACCCCGAGCTCGGCTGCCCGTTGCCGCCGTCCTCGACCCCGAGCACGGCTGCCCATTGTCGTCGTCCTTGACCCCGAGACTAGTCGCACGTTGCCGCCATCCTCGACCCCGAGCCCAGGTGCACGTTGTCACCGTCTCGACCCCGAGCCCGGCCGCCCGTTGCCGCCAAGATCGACCCTGAGCCCTCCCTCCACATCGGCTGCGTCGACCACGAGCCCGTCGTCGCCTCCCTCGACGTCGGCCGCGTCAACCCTAAGCCCGTCCTCACCGGTTAGTACCCCTCTTCTCTCCTCTCATCACCGACGATGGATTCTTGATGCTATGTGATGCTTTGTGATGCTCATCCGCTGCTATCAATGTTATTCCCTGCTATCAGTGTTATTCCCTGCTATCAGTGCTTTGTGATGCTAATAGAATGTGTGATGGCTTTGTGATGCTAATAGAATGTGTGAATGCTAGATGTTTAGTTCAATCTATATGCTTTAGTCTGTTGTCTAAGTTATTTCCTTGTTTGGAAGGATAGCAATGTTCATCTTGTTTAGAAGGATAGCTCTGTCCTGCTACTGCTACTGCTTTGCTTCATTTTGTCCTGCTAGTACTGTCCTCTAGTTTTAAGCTTCAAACACTGTCCTGCTATACTGCTATACTGTTATCATTCAAGCAAGATAGAAATGGTTGTGATAGCAGTGGAGTGTGTGATTTAATTTTGTTTGATTTAATGAAGCAAGTGTAGTTTCTATACTGCTACTGCTACTGCTATCTAGTTCTATATTGCTATACTGCTATCTTGATAGCAGCCATGGCTGCTATACTGCTACTGCTATCATGGCTGCTATACTGCTATCTTGCTTAATCCCTATGATGCTTGAATGATATGGTGCTGATACTGCTATACTGCTATGATGCACAATTTTTGGTGCTGATATGGCTATGATATGATGCTTGAATGATACTCTTGGCCCTACGATACTCTTAGCCCTAACTTGTTGTTCCTTTCCTCACCTTTCTTCTCTCCACTCCCCTGGATTAATTAGGCAGTGTTCATGTTGTTTTAAATTAATCCCAATGCATCTTTTTTATAATTTTTTATATCTATTCATTGTTCCTTTCCTCACCTTTCTTCTCTCCACTCCTCTTCCTAGCCCGTGATGAATGCTCAACATTAGACCATAAGAACAGACCATCTAGACTTGTTCCTTTTTTTGGGGCACTTCACTTGTTTTTTTTGGGGGGCAGTACACTGGTTCTATTAATATTACATTAATTTGGGTTTTTTTGTAACTACACTTGTTCTTTTCAAGTGATGTTCCTTTCCTCACCTTTCTTCTATCCACTCCCCTGGATTTCTTCTCTCCTCTTCCTGGTCAATGATGAATGCTCAAGAACAGACCATAAGGATGGACCATCTACACTTATTCTTTTTTATGGGCACTACAAGTTCTCTTTTTATGATAAGAACAGACCAGCTACACTTGTTATTTTGTTTTTTGGAACTACACTTGTTTTTTGATAAGAACAGACCATGCACACTTGTTATTTTGTTTTTTTGGGTTCTACACATATTCTTTTTTGCAAAGTTGATCTATTCACAGCCACAGTCACAGCCACAGCCAAGTTGATCCATTCACATATATATTCATCACAGCCACAACCAAGTTGATAAGAACAACCATCTACACTTGTTATTTTTTTGGAAAAAAACAACCATGGACACTTGTTGGTGCTGATATGGCTATGATATTTTTGGGGGGCGCTATACTTCCTCTTTTTTTATAAGAACAACCATCTATACTTGTTATTTTGTTTTTGGAAACTACACTTGTTTTTTTGATAAGAACAAACCATCTACACTTGTTCTTTTTTTGATCTACACTAGTTCTTTTTTTGGAAAAATAACAACCATGGACACTTGTTCTTTTTTGGGGGGCACTACACTTCCTCTTTTTTTGATAAGAACAACCATCTACACTTGTAATTTTGTTTTGGGGAACTACACTTGTTTTTTATAAGAACAGACTATCTACACTTGTTCTTTTTTTGGATCTACACTTGTTCTTTTTTTTGATCTACACTTGCAAATGATTGTAATTGATGCACAATTTCTGAGCAAAACTGAGGCCACATCTAATACTTTCACTTTCCAATAGTGATGTTATCAATATGTAAAAGTTTAGTAATGTTATTTTTCTTCGATCGAAAATGTCGGCGACTACTAGTGGGACCACAACGAGCCGGGTCCCAAGGTCCCAGAATAAGATTCCTAAGGAAGTGTATAGAATAACAGAGGTGGACGATCAACGATTTCCTACGGCTCCTGAGAAAGCTGTCAAAAAGTTCTCAACAGTTTGCGGAATCCTAGGGAGGCGGAACTTCACAATTCTAGTAGACCACATCGATCGGGTCCCACAGGAAGAAAAAGATGAGGCCTAGAGAGAGTTCAAGGAGAGCTTTGAGTACCCAGAAGAGGCCGAGGAAAGACTAAAGTGGCAGGCTATCCGCAAGATGGGCAACTTGTGGAAAAATTTTAAGACCATGCTCGTCACCGACTACGTCCTCAACCCATCCCAGCCAGAACCATTTAGGAAGTACCCATTCATCACCCAGGCCATGTGGGACGAGTTCCATGCCTCCAAATCAACCCTTGAGTCTCGGGCAAAAAGCGAGGCCTATAGTGCGTTGCAGGCAAAAAAAACTTCATCCGCACCGGCTCGGCACGAGAAGATACACCAGGAAGCAGCAGGAATGGCAGAGGGAGGATCAAGTTGTCGTGAAATCTAACACCCCGCCAATCCTTGCTGATATCCCGACTACCCGAGCAAGGAACTGGGCAAGGGCAGGGCGAAGAAGAATAGTGATGGAACACTGACGTTCCCAAACCCCAAAGATCAAGCGGTGTACGATAAACTTGTAAGTTTAACACATAAAACATCTTTCAATAGGTTGTATCGTACTCTTTATTTAATTCATCTTAACTGTACGGCAGGTCCAGCAGACTGCTAAGAGACAGTCCTCCCAAGAGGTCTGCTCACAAAGGCACGAGGATGACATCCTCACAAAAGCCTTGGAAAACGAAGAACACCGTGGACGGACAAGGGACATTGGCTCTAATGTCCCATGGAAGTACGGGTTTCACCAATTCACGTGGCAGTACAAGAAGCACAAGCTATCAAAGACAGAGAAACAAGCATGCCTTAAGGAGCAACTTCGAGAGGAGCTTAGAATTAAATGAGAAGCTGGCACGAGTGGAGGCTCGGGTGGAGACATATGAGAAGATGATCGCGGAAGCTCCGCCCGCTGCAGCTCCTAGATTAGAAGTGAGCCCCACGCAAAGGCGTAGCAGCTGCACATCAACTGAGGCGGCGGCAGAACAAGCACCAATCCCCGCCGCGGTGGACCACATAACGGTAAGAAAAATCAACAAATGCATATTTTGTATTATTACCACAGTACACCCTAGTAGTAATGACACGTACAATTCTATTGCAGGAACCCACATCCTGCACCCTAGTCGTTAGGGTAACCCAATCATTTGCAATTCCGACTACAGAGGGTCTTGCATTCAAGCCTACCCCCGAAACCCGGGTTCATGGGGCGCAGCTGCTAGCCGGACATGCAAAAGTCCAAGTAGACTTAGTGAAGCCCGATTAGGTGGGCTTCACTCTCCAGCACCCACCGAATGATGAGGTTCTGACCCTTGGAGCTGCACGTGGGACCTTCATCCAATGGCCCAAGCAGAACATTCAAATCAATGTAACTCCTAGGCCAGCACCAAGTTCTCGTCCGGCACCGTCGCGTGCACGTACAGATATTATAGTGGCCCCTCAAGCCAGAGAACTTGAAATTGCCCCTCATGCCGTTGGAGAAGATCTCCAATTACAGTATGATACAAATTTTGGGGATGACGGTATGGAGGTGGACAGCAGGCCGCACCAACCCCCTCCTGCCAAAAAGTTGAAGAAGGCGACATCTTCTCCCTCCAAGATAGACACACGCAGAAAAGGTTCTGAAAAGGGAAGAGGAGTAGGCAAGGTGCAAGGGGCCAATGTGGCCAAGAAAAAGCTTGATCTTGGCAAGGCGTCATCAGCTCCGAATACTTTCACATTAGGCATTCCATTAGTCGGAGACGACACCTTATCCAGGATGGGGCCTGCATGCAAGGAGTTGCACGGGTACTACATGGAGAGGACCAACGCAAAGAGGAAGCATAGAGAGACCTCCATGTTGGGCTACCACGATAGTCAGCCATTCCTCGGCCCTGCTGGCTTCATCGCCGTAGACTTCCAAGATCTATGGGACCTCTACAGGGTGCGAGCGATCGAAACCAACCTCCTTAAGTGCTACTCCTTGTAAGTATTTATGGGTACGAGATATGATAATAATTGTCCATATCTTACGCTAACCCGGACTCTGGTCTTGCTTGTAGGTTAACCTAGAAGCATGTCAAAAAAAATCACCCTCTGTTGCCTTTCTCGATCCATCTATCGTCAACGAGACAAATATACAAAACGATCGAGCCAACATGGTGGAATATATCAAGGACTGCTTATATGCTCGTCAAGACAAGGACTTCATTATGTGTGCCTACAATCAACAGTAAGCGTGTACCCTACTTAGAATCAAATGTGCGACTCGTATAGCTCTAGTATTTACCTTGCAATTTAATAATGTTGCAGGGGTCACTGGATTCTTCTGGTAATAACGCTGAAGTGGAGTTTGGTACACTACCTTAACTCCAATATCAAGCCAAAAATATACAACTGGTCGGGTATCGAAGCTGTCTTGAACAAGGCATGGGACATGTACGTGGCAAAAGGCGGGAGGCATAAGGATGGGCATCCCAAACTCGGTCACAAAAAGACTTCCCAATTAAACAACAAGTGGGTGACCAGTGTGGGTTCCACGTCTGCCATAACATGCGGACCTTAGCGGACAAGGTGACATTGCTTGACCTTGAGGTGTGTGATACACTTGTTTATATACATAGGACGAGAACTTTCCAAGTATGTGGACTAACTTGACGCCTCACATGCAAGATAAACTATCAAACATTCCGGATAACAACTTCGATATCATTAGAGAGGAGATAGTACAATTCATACTGGATGATATATTGTCTCCGAAAGGAATGTTTAGAGTAAGGTCCTAGGTAGCTCGATCGACTCTGAATGGTAGAACATTTGCAATGCTTGTGCGACAAACATTTGATTTTTGTAAATATTCTTTGTAATACAATTCTGCACGTTGTTTCTGTATATACTTGTTTTTCTTTGTAATACATTTTTGCAGGTTTTGATGCATGTCGACGGTTTGGAGAGCAAAAAATGAATGTGAATGACCATCTGCACTTGTTCTTCATTTTGGGAACTACACTTGTTTTTTTAGAAAAAACAGCTAACTACACTTGTTCTTTTTTTTGGAACTACACTTGTTTTTTTTGGAAAAATCAGCCATCTACACTTGTTATTTTATTGGGGGAAGTATACTTGTCCTTTTTTATTAGAACAAGCCATCTACACTTGTTTTTTTGGAAACTACACTTGTTCTTTTTTGGGTCAGTACACTTATTTTGCTGTGGCTGTGGCTATGAATGAAATATGTGAATGACCTTATTCCATTTCTACTCTATGGGATCTTACGGAGCCTCTTCATGGATGACATGGTTGAGGTATGATCATAGAAAATATTCTCCTCAAGTGAACCAGCCTATCCTTACTAGACATGGCTGTGGCTGTGGTTGTGGCTGTGATGAATATATATGTGGATGAATATGGCTGTGGTTGTGGCTGTGATGAATATATATGTGAATGGATCAACTTGCTGCTGTGGCTATGATGAATATATATGTGAATGGATCAACTTGCTGTTGTGGCTGTGATGAATTTATATGTGAATGGATCAACTTGGTTGTGGCTGTGATGAATGGCTGGGGCTGGGCTGTGATGTTATATATCTGTCGTTTTTTGCAGCGGGCATGGCTAGCAAAGGCCTGAGGCTAGCCAAAAAACAAATTTTATTTTTTTGGTGGGTTAAATCATCCCTGATGGGCATTTTCAAAAGCCCGATAGAGATAGGACATCCGTAACGAGCTCAACCTAACAGCCCGATAGATATAAGTCATCCGTGACGGGCTCAGTACTATAGACCATTAGAGATATGCATCCGTGACAGGCAACAAACCGGGACTATATTTGACTTCGTGGTTTGTCAACCCTATCAGTGACGGCCTATTAACTACGACCCGTTAGAGATGAGGTTTCATCTCTAACGGGCTTAGAAGTAGGACCGATTGAGATGTGTCATCCGTGACGGGCACTTAACACCCCTGGTCTGACTTTCAAACTCATCTGTGACGGGCATTTATTATGGCCTGATTGAGATAATGTGCATCCATGACGGCCTTGTTCCTGTTAGAGATATTTTCTCACATCAGTGACCTTTGCACAGTGACGGGGGCCCAACCCGATAGAGATGAGGGTTAATGCCCGTTAGAGATAGCCGATGCCGGTGTAGTGTGTTCCGGTTAGGAGGATTTATTTTTTTAGCAAACAATGGTGCGGCGTCCTCTTCCAGCGGCCAAGCTTCTTCCTCGGCTCCCGGTGAAGGTAACTAGTTCTCTTTCAGGCAGCGATGAGATTGTTGGGGAGAGGATGGTCGATGACTGTTTGCTCGACGCAGATCGTATTGTCAGTTTTTCTGACCCAGCGTTTGATCTTCGTCCAAAAGGTTCTAAATCAAAGTTTTGGGATGTGATGTCCAAGGCTGATTCCAGTGAGGAGGAAGACTCTTGCCACTCACTCCGGAATTGGTAAGGCATGCATCGGTTCACGGTTTTACTAAGGACCAATTATATGAGGCATATTTAGCAATGAATGATCCGACTATCTTGCGTCAAGTCAAAGAGCCATTAACTCCTTCTTCGATGGGTCCGAAAGTGGAACTAGTTCGTAATATTGTTAAAGCTTTGACAGATGTTCGTCGGCCGACGGTAAAACCTTGGGCGGGCGTGCTGCTGCGGCAAAGGATTTCGCCGGCTACGACACTGGGTGATTGTGTTGCGATGTTTAAATGAGGGTCACAACACATAATTCAAGGTTCTTTTGTTGAAGTCTAGCGAGCCTCTGAAAATTCTAAATCCATGGTTTTCATAGGGGGTTGTTCCAATCGGTTTCGGTTTAAAAATCAATCTAATATTTTCTCAGGGGGTTGTCCAACTCGGTTTCGGATTCAGAATCAAATGATAAGTGATTTACCCCGTTCTGTTTTGGTCGCGCAAAACAAACCTTGCCAAGGATTCCCAAAGAAGCCGGACTCTGGGCTAGCTGGGTCGAGCGCGCGGTGGAAAAAGGCGGCCACACTTTCTTCTCGTTTTTTCAGTGCTGAGTCTTTTCTCCTCGCAATCAATTCACAAAACCCTAGCCATCATTCTTGTTAGTGATATGCCCTAGAGGCAACATGAAGATGTTGGATATCATGGTCAATGTTTATGTATAAATGAATAAAGTGTTATTCAGTTCCATGAAATAGGCAACTTGTATTGATCAATAAGTACGTGACTTATTTATGAGACTCTTTATGTATGAATCCATGTCTAAACAATCCTGATCACATCTCATATTGTTGGAACATATATGATTCTAAGATCGACATGTTTATTGATTGATGATCATGTCTCATAAATCATGGTATGGAGATACCAAATCAATATATGTGGACATGTGTTAGAGAACACATTGTTGGATAGACCCACCATGAGACACTACAGGAATTGATGTGTCATTAGTTGGTCTCAAGTAGTGTTGGTGCAAAGTCCTTAGACCTGAGATCATCATGAATTCTGACATGTGTAGTAGCCTACTTTGGGACTACCAAACACTATTCCGTAACTGAGTAGTTATAAAAATAGTCTTCGGGTTTGCTATGAAACATGGAGTGGGATGTGAGTGATCAAGATGGAATTTGCCCCTCCTTTGGGAGGGATATCTCTGGGCCCCTCGAGGTAATGGATTATGCAAGTGCATGGCCATGCTGAGTTGATTGAGGAGTCAATCAACAGACAGATAATCCAATACGGTTCGAGTGAATGATTAAACTATTGAAAAGATGGCACACATCTTGCCTATAGCTTAATTGGTATCGTGAGGCAAAGGGATTTGTGTACACATTATAGGTTCAGAGCCGATATTATATTCTTGTATACTATGGTGTCAATATGTGCTACTAGGCGTCGCTATTGACGGTCGGCCAAGTTGGACTCGGGTCGAGACCATGTATACATGAACCTACAGAGTCGCATGCTTAAGGGGATAAGAACAGGTATTCGAGTTGGACTCGGATACGGCTCGATCGGATAGGGATCCAATCGGATAGAGTCCCGATGGGCCTATGGGCCCAGTCGACAACTCTATATAAAGGGGCGAGGGGTGAAGAGTTGTGGTAATTGCATTGAACCAAATCAATCTAATCGCGAGCAACAGATTAGAACATGCATGGCCTCAGAAGTCGGCGAGTTTGAGATCTCCACGGAAATCCTCCCCACTCCTGAGCCAAACCATAGCCTTGTATCACGTGCTAGCACACGGGTGTTAGGCATTTCATCCCTGGATGTGTGGATACTGGTAGAGGCATTGCTACGTTGCGGTGCTATTCGGTGGCTGCGTAATTGGTTGCGGTCGGGCTCATCGGGCGAGCGCGTGAGCGCGGTTGGGCGACTTGGCGAATCGGCGGATCGGCTGTAGTTGGATCAGCTGCGGTCAGGCGACTCAACGAATCGGCTGTGGTCGACGAATTGGCTGTGATCAGCGAATCGGCTATGGTCAGGCGAAGCGACGCGCGGTCAGCAGAGGTCGGGCGGTCCGAGCTCGGGGTCGGCTAGTACTGTTCCGGATCGGGTAGCTCTTGATTGGCTATTTCCACTGCACTCTACTCCAATCGATAACGATCTATCGACCCTTACTTGCAAGGTTTCTGGTTTGCACGTCAGAAATTTTTGTTATTAGCTATTGTAGCTTCCACATAACCCTTCAGTTCCAACCTGTCGGCCCTCTTTCCTAGAAGTAGTGTGCACGAAGGCTTCCATGGCGGGTGAGGGACAGACCGGCAATGGAGCTCCCATGGATGGACCTGGCAGCGGCGCTAACCGAGGAGGGATGTTTCCTTGGGGTCGCCATGTGGCTGGGGACGACGCATCTATGGGAGCGACCAGGGGAGCGCTCCATGCTGCTGAGGCCGAATCTGCAAGACTATGGGACGCTGGGTGCTTTGCTGCTGGTCAAGGTGGGGCGGTCCCTTGGGGTCGTCATGGTGCTATAGATGGTGCAGCCATGGGATCAGCTTTGGGTGCGCAGCATGTTGCTGGTGCTGACGTTGCAAGAGGATGGGATGCAGGGCGCGACAATGATTTTCCCCGTGGCCGTTCAGGTTTGGGAGTCGACCGGGGGAGAGATCCACACCGTGCAAATGCATCTAATTTTGGCGCTCATTTTAATCCAAATCTCAGAAACTTTCCACCAAGATTTGGTCCAGGATGGAATCACGAACAAGGCAGGCGAGGTCGCTTTGGTAATGATCATGGCCATGGATGGAACCCTGGGTTTCGTTTGGGATGGGGCGTTCAGCGACATCCTTGGTTTTGTGATCATCCTCGACATCACTCTCATCAAACACAACAGGTGAATGATATTAACTATAAATCACCTCTTATTTATAAGCAGTCCCGCTCACGTTATGTTTGGGTTCCAAAATTGCAGCAACCCCCTCGGCATGATGATACGCAACGTTCTCTTTTTGATCATAATGGAGAGGATCAGGCAGCTATGGCTGTCAAGCCTGACCTGCTTGATAAGGACAAGAGTGCTGTTATTGAAAGGCTCATCGTCGTCGGGAGGTGCCAAGGCAAAGATGGAGGAAAATGTGGTAGTTTCTCATGACAATTTTGCGAGTTTTGAGGGGACTCAGAAAGTTACAACTTCTAAGGTGTGCAGAAGGTGTAGGGTCAAAGGACACCTGATGGTTGAATGTGTTGTACAGTTTTTTGTGAAATCTGTAAGAATGCAGATCATGCTATCTGTAGGTGTCCAATTCTTAAGCAACCGAAGCCGATTGTTCAGCTGGTGGGACAGGCTGCTGATTCTCTTGCTGGCTTTCATGTTCCTTTTGGTCCTATTCAGCCGACAAAGAAGCAATCTAGGATGGCTCTTGTTTTAGTCTCTAATAATAATTTGTCTGAAGATGAGGTCACTGCCTTCTTGAAGGTGTTGGTGTCTGATTCCTTTAATTGGGAGGTTTAGAGGTATGGTGAGTCTGAGTTTGAGGTACTTTTTCCTTCTCAAGGAGATTTGATTAAGATGACTAAATTTAATGCTGAGATGAGGGAGGGAGTGATTTTGAAATTCCAAGAATTTAAGGAAGATGAGGAGTATTTTGGACATCCTCTGCCTGTGGTGTGGATTCGTGTTCTGAATCTCCTGGCAGTTCTGAGGGAGTATGTGGTTCTTTGGGCTCTTGCTTCTCTTTTTGGTGTTCCTCAGGAAGTTGATATGACCACTACTCGGGCAAATAAATTTGGGAGGTTTGCAGCAGCAGTGTTAGAGCCTGAGGCAATTCCTGTTAAGCTAGATGTCATCATTGGTAACATGTATTTTCAGTTGGTCTTTGAGGTGGAACCTTTTCTGCCTAATATTGGACTTAATAGTGATAGTGCAAAGGTTCAACACATTGGGGCAACAAATGATATGGAGATGATTGAGGCTTGTCTTTCAAAACAACATGAGTTATCTTAGAGTGTTGATAAGAACTTGGGGGAGAGTGTCTTGGAAGGAAATCAAGTACATAATCTGGAAGCTCATATGGATTTTGACTTCGCTGAGGATGACTTGCTTGGGGAAGAATTTGAGCTCAGTAAAAGTCTTAATAAGAATGGAGGAGTGGAATGTTTCCTTAACAAGCCGACGAGGGGATAATTGTCCCTAGTGAATCCTCTTTTGAGGATGGATTGATGAGGGTGGGGGTGGCAGCTGATGGGAACTCTTTAGTCCTTTGGGGAGTATGACACAGTTGGCTTTATCTTCTGAGGGAGTCCTGACACCTGTGAGGCGTAGTAATCGTAATGCATCAAAGGCTTATATCAATTCTCTTGAGAAGGCTCAAAAAAGAATGGCTATCAACAATCTGGAAGACATTCAAGGTACTCATAAGTTAAATTCAGTTTTATCTTTCTCTAATAACCATGTAGTTAAAAATTTAGAGGGGATCAATGTTTCTTTGGGGTCTGATAAATTTAGGGTGTCTAATTCAGTAACTTTTTAAGGGATATCGAGAATGATAGAGTTAATAATTTTACTGCCTCTCTTAATAATGGTGTGGGAGATTATCAAGAGGACGGAAAAATTGATTCTGAGGAGGATGAGATTGGACCTGATATCACTACTATTAATCGACTCTATGGCGATTTAATAGAGGAGGTACAGGACAATAGTGCTGCAGGACTTGATAGTGTTTTAGTTGATGTGCCAATCAAGTTGGCTAAAATCCCAAAGAAACAAAAGAAGAAGCGTTTTAGTATAAATTTAGCTGCAAAGAAAAAAATGAAATCTCTAATGAAAGGAATCTTTTGGAATTGCAGAGGTCTGCTGATTTAGCTAAACATGGTTTTTTGAATGATATTGTTGGATAAAAAGGCTTGATTTTATAGCTCTATCAGAAACCAACAAAAATAGTTTCTCGACTCAGTGTCTTGAAAATTTTTGTGCGGGAGCTGATTTTGTTTGGCATTGGCGAAGCCCTAGAGGAATGTCTGGGGGTATGTTAATGGGATTAAATCAGTCTTTATTTGAGATTCAAAATGTTGAGGATGGTGATTACTTCATTAAGTTTGTTATTAAAAATAAAGTTGATGGATTCAGATTGGTTCTCTTGTCCGTTTATGGGGCGGCACAAGAAGAGCACAAAGAAGATTTTCTGACAGAACTTGTTCGTGCTTGCACTAGTTGTGGAGAGTTACCTTTTATAATAGGAGGAGATTTTAATATTATTAGAAGCCCGTCAGAGAAGAATAATGATAGATATAATAATAAATGGCCTTTTTTATTCAATGCGATTATTGAGACACTGAACCTTCGTGAGTTAGAATTAACTGGAAGGAAATACACGTGGGCTAATTATGTTGATATACCAACTTATGAAAAGTTGGATCGAATTTTAGTTATAACAGAGTGGGAACAGAAATTCCCTTTGGCATTTGTTCAGGCTCTGCCTCGAGAATTTTCTGACCACACACCTTTATTGCTAGATATAGGCAACCTGCTCACAGGGGCAATTCAAGGTCTTTTAAATTCGAATTGGGGTGGCTGACTAGAGATGGTTTCTTTGATATGGTTAAAAATGTGTGGATTGCTGAAAATAGGGGCCGAACGCCTATGGAAAAGTGGCAAAATAAAATAAGGAGAGTTAGAAGTTTTCTTAGAGGGTGGGCTAGAAATTCAGTTTCTCAAAAAAGGAATTTGAAGTCCACTCTTCTCAATCAAATTGATGTGTTTGATAGGAAAGCGGAGACTTGTTTACTTTCGCCTTTTGAAGAGGAAAATAGGTGTCATCTCAAAGCACAACTGCTTAAATTGCTTAGAGAAGAGGAGATCTACTGGCTCCAACACTCAAAAGCAACTAATCTGTTGTTAGGAGATGATAACACTAAATATTTTCATCTCTTAGCAAATGGGAGGCACGGGAAAACAAAGATAACGCAGCTAGAGCAAGATGAAGGAATTATAGTTGGAGATGATAATCTAAGGACATACATAACAGAGTATTATAAAGGCCTGTTTGGACCTCATATGTCTAATTCTTTCTCAATGGACGAAACTATGAGGAATGACATTCCTCAAGTCTTGGAGGAGGAGAATGAAGCATTGACGGCTCCATTCAGCGAAGAAGAAGTTAGGATGGCAGTTTTTGATATGGAACATAATAAGGCTCCAGGACCGGATGGTTTTCCAATAGAGTTTTATCAATTCTTTTGGGAGGTCATAAAAGCGGATTTAATGAGTCTTTTTAATGAGTTTCATACAGGAAGATTGCCCATTCATAGCTTAAACTTTGGAATTATTACCCTCATGCCAAAATCTTCGGAAGCTATGAGGATTCAACAGTATAGACCTATTTGTCTTCTAAATGTGAGTTTTAAGATTGTGACAAAAGTATTGAATAATAGAATTTTAAAAGTGGCTGACAAATTTATAGGTCCTTCACAATCAGCTTTTGTGCCAGGACGTTATATCCTAGATGGGGTTGTAGTTCTTCATGAAATGATTCATGAATTATATCGAAAAAAGCAGAATGGTGTAATTTTGGAATTAGATTTCGAAAAGGCTTATGATAAGTTAAATTGGTCTTTTATCCAACAGGTTTTAAGAATGAAAGGTTTCTCCACAAAGTGGTGCGATTGGATTTCAAAAGTTATATCTTGTGGGAGTGTTGCTGTCAAAGTTAATGATAATATAGGTCACTATTTTGAAATAAAAAAGGGAGTTCATCAGGGGGATCCTTTATCTCCAATTTTGTTTAATATAGTGGTAGATATATTGACCATTCTAATTACTAGGGCTAAAGAGGTTGGACAAATTCATGGGGTTGTGCCACATCTGATTGATCAGAAGCTGTCAGTCCTCCAACATGCAGATGACACAATTATTTTTATGGATGATGATCTTGACAAGGCAAAGAACATGAAGCTCTTGCTTTGTGCCTTTGAACAACTTTCAGGGCTTAAGATTAACTTCTCTAAAAGTGAATTGTTCTGCTATGGATCAGCTAGAGATAACCAACTTGCTTACACACAAATCTTTGGATGTGGTGTGGGTTCTTTCCCCTTTAGATACTTGGGTATTCCAATGAATCATAGGAAGTTGTTAAAATAAGGATTGGGAACGTGTGGAGGAAAGGTTTCAGAAGAGACTAAATTATTGGAAAAGTAAAATGTTGTCAGTGGGGGGGGGAAGGTTGGTCTTAGTTAACTCTGTGTTAACCAGCCTCCCAATGTACATGCTTTCCTTTTTTGAACTTCCTAAAGGGATTTTGAAAAGGCTTGATTACTTTTGATCTCGGTTTTTTTGGCAATGTGATGAACACAATAAGAAATACATATTATTGAGATGGAAGGTAGTCTGCACTCCTAAGGATATAGGTAGTTTAGGGGTGCTTGATTTAGCCGCTCAAAATAGGAGTCTTCTAAGTAAATGGCTGGTAAGGTTACTTAATAATGATGGGAAGTGGCAACAAATGATTAAGAACAAATACTTGCGGAATAAATCTCTCACTCAAGTTCAATATATGCCTGGGGAGTCTCATTTTTAGGCTGGTCTCATGAAGGTTAAGGATGAATTTTTATCAATGGGCAAGTTTGACATAGCTGATGGCTCTCAAGTTCGTTTTTGGGAGGATGTGTGGTTTGCGGCACGTCCTCTTAAGAATATTTTCCCAGCTTTGTATAATATTGTGAGGAAGAAAAGTGCTTTAGTGAGTACAGTTTTGTCTATAGTTCCGTTAAATGTAGCTTTTAGAAGATCTTTGGTGGGGGATAATCTGCAAGCATGGCTTAAGATAGTGGCTATGGTTGCTGATGTTCAGCTGTCGGACCAAAGGGATCATTTTAGATGGGGGTTACATCAAAATGGATTGTTCTCAATAAAATCTATGTACAAAAGAATAGTATCGACACAATCCTTGCCTTACAATTTAATGATATGAAAACTTAAGCTTCCTCTGAAAATAAAAGTCCTTTTGTGGTACTTGTATAAGGAGGTCATTTTAACGAAGGATAATCTAGCAATACGTCGTTGGCAAGGTGATAGAAAATGTTGTTTCTGTTCTGAGAATGAAACGATTCAACATTTACTCTTTGATTGTTATGTTGCTAGCTTTCTATGACGGATTATTCATGTGAATTTTAATATACGACCTCCTTTTAGTGGGCACGATCTTTTTATAAATTGGTTAACAGGGATTAGTAAGAAATTGAAACCTTACATTATTGTGGGGGCAAGTGCGATATGGTTATTCAGAAATGATGTTGTGTTTAATAGAACATTAGTACCGTCTTATTTGCAGATTTTGTTCAAGGAGACTTACTGGATCAAATATTGGTCTGTTCTATAGAAGGAGGAAGCTCGCCATTTGTTGAAGGCGGGATGTGTTTCTATTGAGGAAATTGATATGGAGGTGTTTGCCAAGCATGAATGATAATTTATCAATAGAATTGCTATGTATTAAGGGGATTTGCTCCGTTCTTTATTCTGTTAACAGATCGAAACTTTGTCTTTGAGATTCCTTGAATTGTCCAATTTCAAGTTGTAATAATGAACAGCTTTATGCATTTATCGATGCAGCGGCTGGAATATTAATATATTTTCTTTTCTAAAAATGGTTAATGATAAATTGATGATCGTAATTAAATCCAATGCAACTAGCTAGTGAGGAGAACAGTGCATCAATCATATTATACTCACTCTAGCTATCGAGAAAAGGGTCAGTAGATACAGCAGCCATGAAGAACCCATCTTGGTATATCCAGACAGGAACCCACTGCTTGGCTTCCCTCCTTGAGCTCGCATTTGACAACGATGGACTTTGGCTTGTCTTCACGGTGTTCAAGGTGTAGAAACATGAAAAATCAGGAAGCATACAGCAGACACTTTGACTTTTAGCAAGCTGACATGAAAATGTAAACAAAGTTAGCTTAGCAGTTTCTGTATAACAATGAGCTTAAGCTTCAACTTTTGTTTGCATTTGTAGTAACCTAATTAATTCATTATAAACCAGCAGAACAGAGCAAAGTTCAAATAAAGAGATTGCCATCTACAATAAGATGGTCGATTATTTTAATGAACACTGAATCAAGTACAATATAGAAGCATGGCCAACAATATTGCATACCAACAATTTGGTCAAAATCAAAAGAAATTTAACCTTTGACTGCATGATTTCATATCCTATTGTGTGAATATACAGCCAACGGGATCTTCTAGATTAGATCACAGTCAATTAAACAAAAAATCCATGATGAGATTAGATTAAAAAAAACCTTGTCCTGCTCTGTCTCGCTGCATGGTCAGTCATCCAAGTCTTTGCTAGCATCCTTCACACATAAGTACAAGGAATTTCATCATGCCAGTTCTTGTTTGCCACTGGGTTTAGACAAAAAGTACAGAAATGATAAGAGAAAAACAAAAAATGAAAGAAAAATCCACAGACCCTGGATCCTATATAGTATCGATAAAGCTCATCCCATTAACTGTAGGTAATGTGTTTTTTCTCTTATTTCATTATACCACATCGTCTTAATTGTTTTTAGTCTTTGGATGATCCAAATTATCTTTTTTATTTTTTCTCAAATAAACTCATATCACCTTAGTTTTGTCTTTGGATGATTAATCTATATAACTTTCTTTTTTCTTCTTTTATTGAGCCACATCATTTTAGTTTTTCTTTAAATTGTTATAAACCACACCATGGTAATTGTTTACAACTTTTTTTAATAGTCGATTAAAGATGAAAATTATATAAAACATACCTATTTTACATGTTATTTTTACTAATATCATGCAAAACTGCCATAGAAATGCGTGGAGTTTCATCTAGTGTTGAAACAATTGTGGTCACTGTATCTTGTTTTCTCTGACCTGACCATATAGACCAAGAGCATAATAATGTTTTGCTCCCAATCTAGGCACAGCACCCCGTTGCCAAAGATGCAATCCAACATCTCTAAAGCCATCTAAGAGCATCTCCAAGACTTTCCCATATGCCTTCTCTATCCTTTCAATTTGAAAAAAAAAGAAAAATTAGTATCCAACAGTTCCCGATATCTGTTCTCCATCTTTTTAAACTTGGGAAAAACCGGAACCAGACGCGGAAAAATACGCACTCAGGACGAGCGCGCATACTCCTTCCCGGCATTCCCGCGGCGCAATCTTTCCTTCCCGCGCTGAAGCCCTTGTTACCGTGCCGAAGCCCTCGTTCCCGCTCCGCCGAGAGTTTCAGGTAAGCCGCTCCGCCGCATCTCCTATTTTCCGCCGCCGCGCTCGGGCAACCCCGCCGCCGGCGCCCATGGGCCACCCCATCGCCGGCCACATGGTGTCCGCAGCCGCCACGCTCGGGCAACGCCGCCGCTGCCACCCATGGGAGTGTTCCCCTTGCTGTAGACCATTGAGTAGATTTTGCCATCCTGGTCGATGGATTGATCTGGTTGCGTTTTTCTTATAGCTCTGGTTGGTTGCTTTTCTTAAGCCGTGGATGGCCATGATAGTTGATAAAGTTGGTTGTCGGTAATATGTTCTAGATTGGTTCTATGTATTTTGGTTGTGTGGGATGCTCTGCTTTTCTGGTCAATGTCATGCACAAAGAAAGTATTTCAATTCATATGAAGTTCATGCCAAGTGTCCATCACAATACCTGAGACCAGGAGGGCTTCTAAATCCAATAGGCAAGAAAGTACATGGCAAAGGATCTATTGCTCTTCTATTCGTTAACAAATCCTGTCTATCTGCACTTTACCTTTTGTTGTTGTTGCCCCCCATGGATCTGCTCTGCACTCTTTGCTATCTTTGGCTGTGAGATCCAACCTTTTCTTCCACTTACAACCAGAAGTCTTCTTCCACGCGTGCACCGATACACGAACAGAAAAGGTTGGATCCGAAAGGCTGTGAGAAGGTATTTATACGTATCATGTAAATCAAGGGAATGCTTTCCGGTAAATATGGACCTCATGTAGTCATGTGCCATATAACCATCAAGGTGACAAAGGAAATGAGATCTAAAACATAGTAACAGGCTTCAACTCAAAAACATTACCCAATTGCACGTATTTGACAAACTTTGCAAACTCATATTTTGAAAAAAAAAGATCACATGTAACTGAAAGCATCCTCTCTCTCTCTTAGGCCATAGAAGCGGATCATGTAAAAGACTCACCAGTACAATACATGTATAAAAATATTGTTATGTTCCTAAGCACTCAAGAATTAAAAATATTCTATTGATCCAAACATCAGAAAAACCCATATGAACTACATGGAGCTATTTACTTAAGGATCAAGGTTCTTGATTATCGGTGCTCATGAACTACAGTAATGCACAAGAACGGAGCATCCAAATCCTCAGAAGTGAGTCGATCACTTAATCTGATCAAGCTTGATCACTTGCAACTAACAGAGGCACTATAAAAATATTTTTTCTATATACATGGTCCTGCCTTGCAATCTGCTAAAACATTTAGTTTAATTCCCAATAATAATCAACATGTAAACTGCACTCGACATGTAAAATGCACATAACTCGATGTGTACCTTCTGTTCGGGATCAGGATGAAACAATGAAACGGAAAGGGACAACACTCTGCATTCTATAGTGAAAGGCGGTCAAGCAGAGCCTGTATTTTCAGAAACAGCAAAATATATATGAGATTACTACTATATATGACAGGCTAGTAGTTGTCACACACACTTGCCAGTGGCTTGAAGCGCCCTTCACCACCACAGCTCCTGGCAACGTCATCCTCCTGATAAAGAACACACCAGATTTGGCAATGTCTTCACCGGCTCAGATTTGGCTCCTGCCTCTTCCAATGTACTGGCAACAATAACCTTGCCTTAATATATGTATGTGGTATTTGATTCTAACAAATTAATCCACCGAAAAAGCATTTCGTTTACATTAAAAATCTGAAAATATTCAGATTTTAATAAGAAAATGACAGCACAAATATGAGGCATAAATCTTAAAAACCTGTATCATCGAGAGTAGTAAAAAACTGCATCTCAATCAAAAGATGCATAACCACAATATGTATCACAGGGAAGGGGAAATAGATGCCCAAATTACTTTTTTAAGTGCAGTGTACATTGCACAGCACCATTCTATTCCCAGTTCCATAGAAAACATGAAACACGAAATCAGTGAGCCTAGAAAACCATCTGTTGCACATTGTGAGCCTTGATATTTGCAAATATCTGTAGAACAGCAATGATATATGCTTTCTCTTTCCCCAGGGGAACTGATGTGCTTACTATGATCTATCACTTTATATTGTGAAGAGGTGGTTAATTAAGCTTTTGTCTCCTGTACCATGGACTAATTGAGCTTTTACTCAGTAGTGTGGTAGCAGACTCTTCATTGAGTAGGCAAATATCTCAAAATCAGTAGTTCAATCACTATGTTTTTTTTATAAAGCATTTGAAGCAGTCCCTAATAACAGCAGGGATTAATCTGAATTGCAAGTATACTCTTCTAAAAGAAGAAGGCATCTAACATCGGATCATCTATACCCGTTTTCAAGTGCTGCTGTTAGTTTTAGTTGTAATTTCAGATCATGTGAGACACCCATAGAATAATACGCATTTATATGTCACCTAGCGAATGATCTTTTCTTGTAAAAGCAAAATAATGTTAATTCAGGTCAAGGAATCAAAGAGATGATAAAATCAAACACTTAACAAGCTATAAGCTAATAAGTAGACTAAAGGAAGATAAAAGTGAAAAAAAATCAAACTTTAAAGATTCCTAGGTCTCCACACGATTACGCACCTCTTCTGCTATTGTTCAATTAAATTTCCCCTGAATAACAATTTCAGCGAGCTGCAAAAAGGAGGGAAAAATAATATGTGATTCAAGTAATATTTGCACATTTTGTGATACAAGTAATACAACATTTATGGATTGGGGAAATAACCTCAAGACTGAGCTGCGATGCAAAACTCCATTTCAGTGTTACTTCCAGACCTCAAATATAATATTCACACTTGTGCTGATCTTTCCTTTGCTGTATAAGAGTTGCAGAAAATTACATGGGATGTGCATCTCTATTCCCAAAAATAAAAGGTAGTAATTTCTGTTAACACACAAATTTGTATCTAGAAAAAAATAGAAAAATATGACCGAATTTGGAAAGGACCCGGTTTCCTTCAAGTGGCCGGTCTGACCGCCACAATGGGGCCGATCAAACCGGCGGTATTGGGCCGGTCTGACCGGTGGCATCTGGCCGATTAGACCGGTTGAGTCTGACTCCAAGTCCAATTTTGACGGGTCTTGGGTTTTTTAGAAAGGTATTTGTAGGATCGAACAAGACCAAACAAACCTATCAGAGGGGGGTGAATGGTAGGGAAAACCAAAAACCCAAATCTTTTGCGGAAACAAAGATACCGATAAAACCAATCTATAAAACAAAAACAAACTGAACTTGTTGAAGCCGCTGCCGGTCACACCGCAGTATACCGGCCGGTCAGACCGCCGACTAGCCTTCGGTTGGACCGCCGCTGCAACCCGTTGGTCAGCCATGCGCACACCTACGGTCAAACCGTCGGGATCCAGAAAACACCGATAGATAAACTCTCGAAGAAGTAGATCAAACTATTTCAACTTTATTGCATCTAAAAGTGTTTACAAAGTGCAACAATAGCACTCCTCACCAAAATCTCGACCTAACTCGAAACCCTAGCTATTCTCTTTAATTTCTCACTTGAAAATCGATATCTAGGAGGCACACCCTCCCTCTCTATTTATATATGCGGTAGGTCCACGAATACTTCATCAAGTAGGACTCCTAATCCACATAGAAAAACCTCTCTTGCCAGCTACAAACTCATCTATTTCCTTATCTCAATAAAACTTCCCGAATTCGGACTCCTTTTCAAATTCGACTCCACATACGATCCCTCTCGTATGCCATATATCTTCTCCATCTTTCATGTGCATTATCCTCTAGCCTTTTAGAATCCCGTGTGCTGGACGTCTACTTCTCCCAAGTCGACTCCGATCCGACACCGGCAATACTATCCGAGGCCTCAAGCGATACCTGCACATATACGACAAAGAAACGATATACCGAGCACAAGTTGTCCAAACTTGACTCACATTAGTTTGTCAACAGTAACCATACGCATAGGAATCATCTAAAAATTAAATTCACAAAGAAACAATCCAAAACCGAGAAATCAAACCGAAATCAAAGTTGGCCGGTCAGACCGCGCCGGTTTGACCGACTGTGAGTCGGAGTCCGACCGTGAACTGAAGTCAGTCAGACCGACTGTCAGTCGGACTCGGGCGGTCTGACCGCACACACACCTCCGGTTAGACCGCGCACATACAATGGTCTGACCGGTCGTGTCTGGCCGGTCTAACCACCACACAAAATATCACACATAGAAGCATCAAAGCTCAAATCCAAAATTTCACCATATAAAATATAAATCAAACTCATTTGATTCAATAGTATTTTTTAAAGTTTTAATTGGTCTCTACCCCAAGTAAGACATGGAAAGAATCCTATAGAAGACAAGACCAGCCCTTTTATAAGGGCTATGGCTGGTTTGATTCTAACCCCAGACCACAATTCCTACACAATCAATTGAATCGTTCTTTTACCTATGCTTTTTAGCATGTCTTCTATTTTACCCTAGTTTAGTCCATCTTTATCGATTTGCGTCGTAAATCGTCCGCCTTCACTGTGAGGGGGGCGATACCCCTTTGTAGGTTTGTCCCGTAAACCTTTCGATTCGCCCACGAGATGGGTGGTTATCTCCATATCTATCTAAATAGGCCTAGAAGCTGGTTTTGATCTCTAAATCGACTCCTCTAGCCGGTTTAATCTTAAAAACCGATCTTATTTAGAGTTTTTTAGGTCGAGGTGGTTAACGACTTCGTTAACAGTGAGTCCGTGTTGAGACAAAAAATACGCCAACACGAATTGACGACTCCACCAGGGAACAGAATCTTGGCCTTCCAATCAGACTAAAATGCCAATACTCCATCGCCTCGTTGATCCATCACCAAATTAATCTAATCGACGGTGAGTCAGCCATCAAGCAAACTAATTATAGTATCGGCCGCCGCTGACACATTCCCGAGAACGCTCTCGGTCGCACGCGCGACAGATTAAGAAAAAAACCGGGCCCTCTCCCAACCACCCGCCTCACACCCGTGACTCTCTTTCTCGTTTCTCTTGCTCTCTCTCCTTTCTAATCTCTTGTTTCTCTCACTCTCCCACGCTGTTCTTGCAGCAGCCGACGGACAAAGTGGCGTTGACGCGGCGGCTGCCACCTTTGCCGCGAGCAGCGGGGGGCATCCTCCCATGCGGGTCAAGGGTCTTTCGGTGCAGTTTAATGCCGGGAGTTACAGAAAGACGATGGGCCTCACCCATATCTGGAGGTAGCACTCCTTCTAATTGTCTAAGCAGGAATGACGATGGGCCGAGACCGACAACAATGGGTGACAAAGCCCCGAGGCAGTGGTGGCTTCCCTCTTCGGTGGAGATAGAAGAGGCCAAGGCACCTAGCATGGATCTGCAGCTGAGATCGAAGGAGGCGCCAGTAGTCACGGAGAAGAAGAAGAAACCAGCGTTAACGGTGGACGTGCCGAGCCATTAACAGCGTGCGCGACGTGCTCGAGGAATCCCGACCAAACCGCCACCCAGGCTGCCACGTCACCCCATCAGTTAACGGTGTGCGTAACAAGCGTTACGTGCCCCGGAAAACCCGCCTCCGAGCAAGGAAACCAGGCCGTTGGATCTTTGAACAGTTGGTGACGAACAAGATGCTTTGATGAGCCGTGACGCAACCCCGAATCTGACGGGTTGATGGGACGTGACAGGTGCTCAGCGGCCCATGTGCGTGGCACGCATGCGCGCAAATCCGGATATCAGCTGACAACCAACACCGTGGGGTCCCTCTCCGACCTCGCCGACCGTCATAAATATCACAGTTCGATTTTCGTTTAGAATTAAAAATCATTAAATAAATTCTTTTCTACAAGTTAAATAAAATAAAAAGCAGAAATTATTAAAAGAATTAAGTTTTCCTTTAAAAATCATGGCTCAAAATATTTTTGAAATATTCTCCATTCCCTAAAATAATCTCTGAAATTTTTCGTGAAATTTTGGAGCTCCAAAAATAATTACAATAATATAAAGAGCATTAAAGTAATTATTTAAATAATTAAATTAATTACTAAATGAGATGGTGATATTTTTATTAAATACTTTGAGTGTCCATATATTTTTAGAAATTTTCTTGGAATTATTTGAGCACTGGAAGCAGTTATAAAAATTCAAAAGATCATTTAGTTGATTAATTTAATAGAAAAACAAATTAAAAATTCCCCCTCTGATTTGGGCCGGAAACCACCCAAGTACGCTTTTGGTCCCTCACGGCCCAGCACGGCCGACACCACCATCTCTCTGTCACATCCTACCAAAAACCTGTATCTGATAGATCGAGGAGGAAAGTAAGATCTAATTATGAACCAAAAGTTTCCCTTAAGTGAGATGTGGATGTTCGATTTTGTGCATATAAGAAAGTTGCATGGGCATAATAGGGACATAAATTTTCATCCAAAATTTTAAAAAAGGGGGTCCAAAGAAAAAATTTAGAAAAATGCCCAAGAATATAGGAGAGACATTAGCAATCACCTAAAAGGTTTAGGAACACACTACAAAGGTGAAAAGTAGGTATTAACCCAAAATCTAAAATTGACACTATGAAAAATTGACAAAACAGAACTCTAGAGCTAAATTTGGGTTAATGCCAGAACAAATCCAGCGAACTTCAAGCGGTGAAATTTGGCAGTACTATAGGTTGAGTCACGCTTTACAAAATTGCCATTGGGCACCGCCCCTGAATCTGCCTAGAAATGTTTAAAGTGGTAAACTCAACACAATGCCAGACTTAGAAAAAAAATTTCAGGGATCCATCACCTCCTTCGCTTCTTCTCACTGCCATGTGGGCCATACTGCCCGGTGGGGCCATGGAGCCAGTGTCACGGCGTTCTCCACCCTGTCCCACGCGCCAGGACACGCGCGCCATGCACAGGAGCACGCGTCGGCCGCGAGGAATGCGCGAAGCACGCGTTGGATGCCGTGACGCCGAGCCCTCTCTTTCCCTGCACCGCCACCGACGCCATATAAGCCTAACCGGCCGACAGATTTCCCCTTTCTCACACCCTTGTCTCGTTCCACGAAGTAGCATAGGCTGTCCACCCCGAGAGCGCTAAGAACACCCAAAGAACACTCGCTGCCGGCAAGTGAAGAACCAACCGCATTTGACTCACGGTGAACTACTCCCTTAAGCAATGCGTGTTCCGAAATCCTTGTTCCTTTCTCTCTCTTATGACCCATTTCCATTCCAAATGATGTAGCCGACGATTGGGAACGCCACCGAGCCGAAGCACGTGAACAACGCGCTCTGTGTCGACAGCCGCCGTGAGCTCGCACGTCGCCAGCCTTCCACGGTAAATCTCTAGTCAAATCCTTTCGCCACCATGCTACCCGATGCCTGACATTGGTTAAAAAAATGAAGGAATCGCCGTGAATCGCTTTGTGGAAGAAATCCCCCATTTCTTCCCCAACTCCGGCCACTGCCGTTGATCTCCTTTCTTTTTCTCCCTGGTAAGTGTAGGATCGAATACCCAAAGTAAAGCCAACCAGGGGGGTGAATGGTTGATGTAACCAAAAAACAAGTTTTAGCGAAAATAAAACTTTACCTCTGATCTGGAGCAAGTCGGTCTGACCGGAAGTGTGCTGCCAGTCTGACCGCCCTGTAGTGCCGGTCTGACCGCCTGATGTACTCCGGTCTGACTGCCCGTGTAGCCGATAGCCGTGCCTTGGCCGATTCCTGAATGCAGCCGATCGCCGATGAAGCCTGGTCTGACCGCAGTCGTGCGTGCGGTCTGACCGACGAGTTGAGTCGGTCTAACCGCCGTTTAGACCGCCGCACCGAGGAAGATAACACAAAGAATTCTCCAAGAAGATTGATCTTTATTGAATCTCTCTGTGTTTACAAAGTACAAACAAAGTACTCCTCACAAAATCTCAAGCTAAACTTGAAACCCTAACTCGAAACTCTCTAAAACTTGAATCCAAAGTGATACCAAGAGGCCACGCCTCCCCTCACTATTTATACACAAAACCCACAGCTAAAAGCCATGAATCCTACTCATATAGAAAGTCCTAAACACCTAGAAAACCTTCCTATATAAGTACAATATTGATATAAACCAACCATAACAATCTCGGTCTTTCCAAAACCGAAATTCCGCTTTCCATACGCACACAATATCTCCATCGTATGCCATATGGAAACTTCACCAATTATGTGCACTAATCTCTACCCTTCAGCATCCCGCATGATCTCCATCTTGGACGTCACCTTATCTCCAAGTTGACTCCAACTTGATCACCGGCAACACTTTCCCGAGGCGTAAAGATTACCTGCATACAATTAAACAAAGAATACTATATCCGAGCACAAGCTATCCCAACATGACTCATCGTTAGCATAAATAAACATACACGTGCATAGGAACACGAAACTCCCATGTATATGCAAGGAAACAAACCGAAACCAAAACCAAATCAAAATCGGCAAACCAGTCGGACTAGCTCGACCAGTCTGACCGCAGTTGCCTGCCCGGTCTGACCGCACGAACACCTCCGGTCAGACCGGTAGTACAAGCCCGGTCAGACCGGCTGTGCAGCCGACTGAACACTATTCATTGTCCGAAAATTCAACTATCTCCAAAACCACTTTGTCAATAAATCTCCAAATAACAAAACGCACAAAGCAATAATCCTTGATGCCAATTGTTCATCATCAAATAAAGAATCAAACATACTTTGATTTTACAGTAAGCCATGGGTCAATTCCTTTTACCCAGAGCAGCACTAAGACCACTAGATTAAAGGCCCACATTTGATTTTGTCAGCCAACCGCCGTACCACTCTGCCGACGTTCGCTCGGAACGAAGGTCGTTGCCGCTTCAGGACGTCGCACATTGCCATCTTATCCCAGACCTCGCCAGAACCAAGACTTTGCTCGGTAAGCTTCCTAAGGACCTCTAGAAGCTATATCCGATGCATGCACAACCATGCAATAGCTAGAAAACTCACATGCATGATCTTTGCGAACCACGACACCACCCGCTTCATCGCCGACGACCATTCCAGCCACGGTAGCATGCGAGAGAACCACCGATAGCTTCACCACAACCTCTACTATGTTTTCCCTTTTGGTCGCAATCGCGACCGACCGCCGTTTGTCGCCGGCCGCAAGAACGTCGCCGTGCGCCGCTGCTCTGCCTCACTCCCTCACTGAGTCACTGACGCACGGGACCCACCAGTCAGGCGCCAAACCGTGCGTTTAAATGTTAAACAGCCACTGACAGCAAGGGCCCACTCAATCAGGCGCACCATTAGATCGGTTAAACGCTAGCTGACGCTGACATATAGGGCCCACGCAGATTAAAAGATTAATTCCAAGGAGGGATTTTTCAAGAGAGAAATAGCCTAGATTTGGAAATTCATAGAAAATTGAAAATAGCACATTTTGATTTGGGACAAATTTTGTTAGAACCACAAGATTATGAATTTTAGGATTGTGGAATAAAAACAACTGCACACAGTAGAAGATTTATTTATAAAAATCCATTTTATGTACCTAGCAAAATAGGGTAGGTTTATTTTATAAAAATCATGGAAAAATCATCCTAGCTCCGAATGAGGTGAACTAAAATTCTGTAGAATTAGCAAGTGATGTATTTTATGTTAAAATTGTAGAAATAAGTACTTTCTATGAAAAATAAATCACTTAGAGATTTATTAAGAGAAAGGGGTATTCTAGTGCACTCCAACTTCTAAGAATTATAGGGAACCCATTAAAATTCCTAAAAGTTCAAACTAAATTTTGTTAGGACCATCTCCCTGTGCTTTATTGACTAAAAATAATTTACATACCAGAAACCCTATAGGTTAGCCTTGAACAAATGTAATAAGACCATGGCTAAACACTTGACCTATTAGGGACTATATAAAATCCTTCACTTTGGTAGGAAGGAATTAAATAAAAAATTTACTTAGGAAGTCAACCTGAAGCTAAACACTTTCATTTCATATGCATTCATTTTAGATCATGAAAGTTTTCATAAATATCTGAAATCTGAAATTGTCGTATGTATGCATTAGACGAACCGCCGACCCTTTACGAGGATCCCGCGTATTTGAACGGGCAGGAAGAAGGAGAAACAGGCAAGTCCTCACCTCTCCCTTTGAACACTTTGATCCTAGATTTATGGAGGTTATTTCAAAATGGTTGGGAACTTTGCATGATGTTTGTTATAATGACACTAAAATCCTGGAAATGATGGTTAGTACAACCACCTATGTTGCATGCCGTCTCAAACTCCACATACTTACTTAGCCAAATTCCTAACCCTAGGAATGATCAAGATGTTAATGTGTGTTTGAAAGATCTGAAACCAAGGGTGGTTTACCCTTATGCTTACCATTGCTTGTAGAGTCGTTTTCCCATGACTATTGGGCCTAGTATCCATGCTTTGATTCAAAGGTTCCTTTTCTAAAATTATGTCATGATACAAAGGCTATTTGTTAAAGCAATAACATGGTAAGTGTAAATTTCAAGTTTCGACCGCAAGTGGTATGCATATGGTGACTAGTTGTATGCCGATAGGGGGAGTGAGTGCGCAGACTACCCTAAGGACTTCACTCCATGTATGTTCATCCCAAAAACAGTACAGCCACATGAGCTAGTATGGGATAGCCCTAGCTTAGTACACTATTTGTGGTTTAGCCTTACATTTAGGTAGGCAGAAGAGTATGGGTTCGAATAACTCAGAGGAGCTTCCTAATGCCCTGATGAGGTAGTTAGGCGACTAAGCCTGTCCAATACAACGGTGTTGCGTCACGTGGGTGGGTTCCCGACGTGTCCGCCCCTACGGTGTTAAGTTTAAGGCATGGGCCCGTGTAACGCCCGAAAATCGGAGAATTTAAAAACCGGAAATTAAAAATCGGAACTTACAAAAATCTTTCGCTTGTTGTTGCTTGATCAAGTTTTTTGCTTCTTATTTGCCAGCTTGGTTGCATAAATTTATATGTGAGCAATTCATCTCGGTGTTTGTGAAAATCTAAATGATTTGAATTTCCGTTGGGGAGAAAAGTCTCTGAGTTTAAAGTTAGGAATTCTAAAATAAAATCGGAAAGGGGTGTGGATTCATAAAAATATGTATTTGGAAAATAAAACATTAATTGGTGATTGTGAAAGATTCATTAGAAAATAAAATGGGCAATAAAATATTTAAAGGATTTATATTAAGTCTAGAAATTAGTTGGAATTAAAAATTGTGATTTATGAAATTAAGAAAAAGGATTAAATTAAATAGGGTGATATATATTTTTAAATAAATTAAAGTGGGTGAAAAGTTTGAAAATATATTTTTAAATTAATTTTGGGAATACTAGATTTTTTTGAATTTTTAGAGTAAAAGAAAATAGGAATTGGAAAATGGAATTGAAAATCGGAAAAATCGAAACGACACTGTTCAATATGTCACAAGGTGTTCGACGCCGTATCGGCCCCGCCTCGCGCCCGCCGCGCATCGCCCGCCGTACCGCGCCCGCCGCACGCTCGCCACGCGCCACGCGCCGTGCCCCGGCCGCGCTCGCCCGCACGCCGCATACGCCACGCCCGACCCCGCGCCGAGCGCGCCGCCACGCATCGTGCCGCCGCACGCCCCCGCGCCCGCGCCCGCCGCACGTCGCCGCCGTACCCCGACCCCGCCCGCGACCTCGCCACGCTCCAACGCCTTGCGTCGGCCCCGCCTACCCGCACGCCGCGTGCGTCGTCGCCGTACCGCCGCGCGACCCCCCTATCTTCCAGTTCTCTCCCCCGACCGCGCCTACAAAAGGGACCCCTTCTCCCCGTTCTTTCCCCACCTCGCCGCCGTCCCTCGCCGTTTCCCATCGCCACAACCCTAGCCGCCATGTGCCGCCATCCCCTCCCCGAGCGCCGCCGTCACCGCAAGCCACCACCGCCGTGCGCCGGTGCCCCACTGCCTCCCCTTATCGTCGCCGTCGCCGGTAAGCCCCGAGCCACCACCCCTCCCCTCGCTTGCGCTGGTCGCCGGCTGGAAAAAGAGGAGAAAGGAAGGAAGAGCGCCGGTCGAACAGGTGGGAGGGTAATGAATAGTAAACAGAAAAGAAAAAGAAAAGAAAAAGAGAAGAAAAAGGGAAAAGGAAAAAAATAGGAAAAAATAGGGAAAATTTTGGAAAAAATAGGAAAAGTATTTAGGAAATATTTGGGCAAAATTATATTGTTTTCTCATGTATTTTTCTCGGTACAAATACGGAAATAGAAATCGAATTTTTCGGAGATTTCGTTTCTCGTCGTTTTAATCCGGATTTGTTTATTTCTTTTTCGCCATTAAAAATGTGTTTCTTTTAGTGCTCGAACCTCCAAAACCCCGAGCACAAAACCTCTTGATTAGCATTTCTAAATTTATTTCTTAATTAAATGCGATCGGCATTTTGTGAAAACCCTAGGACATCAAACTCGTTTTTAAACTCGGATTTTATCCTAACAACTCTCGTCCGAACTCGAGTAGAATTTTAGGCTAAACATTTGGAGTCGCTTTTATGGATCTTTTCGATCTCTTGGTATTTTATTGAATTCTCGATCGAATTCAATTGATCTTTCGCACGTACGATAGCAACCGAGGAGCGAGCACCGACTACGTTAAAGACCCCGGCCAACAAGTGTGCGAGCAAGGCAAGTCAACACATCCCTTTGAGCATATTGATCCTACCTTGCGAAATGATGTTGATTTCAATTACAAATTGCATGCTATACACAAATGAGTACCTATACTTGATATACCCTGCCTTGATGTTGATTACCATTATTCTTGTAACCTTCGATGTGATATGACTAGAGGCTAACTTCGGTAAAATGCTTAGCCCTGCTTATACTAGATTCTTGCATACTCATGATTTTACAAAGAAGCCTCGTGCTTGGGCAACTATCTTTGTGAAGGTAGTTGGAATACGGCATTTGGAGACATGAGCTCCACATTGCCCTGATCATGATGAAATTAGTTTTGATGAAAAACAAAAAGTACAAAACCAATGTTTTGGACTGGGGTGGATGGATGGATTTGGGAGGATTCCGGGAAAGGCTAGTACCGTCCCTGGTCAATTAAGGACCGAGCCATGAGACTTATAACCTGGAACGAGCCAGTACAACCGTACTTTTCGAATGGGTATAGACCTAGCGGAGTAGATAGCCGAGCGGAGGCAGTATCCCTGCATAGTGGTTCTTGAATGAAGAGGTGGTTCTGGTTATTGAGATAAGGCTGCGGCCTAAGTGTTGAGTAATGAATGAGAATGTTGTGAAAGTTTTTCCCTTACCCCAGGAGCGCCAGAACTCCTCTCACTGCTAGGAAAGGACGGCTAGAGCGCAAGAGGATTTATGTTCATGGAGCGGGTACTGCTAGACCGAAGTTATCGAAAGGCTTTGCCGTCACCATTCCATATGAAGGGATGAAAGCTCATTCAATGAGTAGTCGCGGAGTACGGGTAAAGTGTACATCCACTGTAGTGTGAGTCAATCGATCTATTCGAATAGCCGTGCTCGCGGTTAATGAGTAGCGTGACAAGTTTCTCCCGTGGCTAGACTCATAAATTTTAAATGATGGGAATGGGATTGCATATTGATTTGTGTGCTGGTGGACTCAACTTCTCGAAATGCGAGAAGGGGTAGACTCCCCAAAAAAACCATGACGAATCGGAGGCGGGAAGCATCCTTGGAAATCACGATGGATGGTAGACAGAACCGTCGCCGTTTTAATATACTCTGAAACTAAAACTTGACTTGGCTAGACAATAGGTTTGTGAAATGATTTGTGAAAATTGGCATTCTGCAAATGAACCTTAGCCATCCTTTGAATGACCCTATCATGCGCATCATTTCGTGTCGGCTTGCTGAGTACGTTGGGTACTCACCCTTGCTATACGCACAAACTTCAGATGAAGGAAACGAAGAACTAGAGGACCCCTATGCTTACTTCCAGGATGAATGAAGGCTATGGAGCGCAATAGGTCTTAGTCCCCGGTTGTTGCCTGTGGCAATCGACATGCCGCTGCTTTCCGTCTGCTAATCTCATCTAAACTCTAATTTGGTTGAACTCGGACCAGTAGGTCCTATATGTATTGGATATTGCCTTCGGGCCTATTATTGTAATAAGTTCGATGTAAGACTATTCGTGCACTTTGCACATGGTAACTTAGAACTGTATTCGTGGGTACCAAACTACTCGATCCAGGGATATGGTATTATGAACACGAATGATTCCCGTCCTAAAAAACGGGGGTCGACAGCCCGCCACTTAACGGTTCTATGCCATACTTCCAAAATGGCGTAGGATGGAGGAAACACAAATCATGTTGGTGTAAGGCTAAACCATAAATGTTAGAAGGGCTTTGTGGTGAATAATAAATCGGATACTCAAGTATCGCATGCCACGCTTTGCATGATTATTATGTCACCTCATGTGGGTAAAGTGTACACACTCTGCAGAGTTCAAACTAATCGGTTAGCCATGCTCATGTTTACGAGCGTCGTGTGAATGTGTCGTGGGTATAGCTTAGTGTGTTCTCAAAGTTTTCTACAAAAATTTGATGAAATTATTCAAATATGACTGCTGATTTATTTATCCCTTTGCTGCCCTGATAATACAAAGGACAGATGATGATTACTCATGTTACTCCTTTGCTGCCCTGAAATGCAAAGAGAGGATGATATAAATGTATTACTATCTACTAAATGCCCAATTTAGCAAAGTACTTGCTTGCTGAAATTTAGTTGAGCAAACTGGGAATTTTACAATGGGGTTTTACCAAAAATAAAATTTGCTTTGTGCTAAAAGAACCTGACATGAACTTCCTTTGATAACGCCAAACATCTAGCATGTAGGCTTGATGGTTGCTTGCTAGTACAATTTGTTGTACTGACACTTGTTGTGTATCTATACTTGGTTGCTTGCATAGACATGGCTGCATGAGAATTTCCTCCCGAGGAAGATGAGTTCGCCGAGGAGGGGTCATTCTTTCCAGACGGTTCTTACTAGGGCACTCCCTAGTCAGTTGAAGTAAAGATCCTGGGGGATGGAGTTCGCTTCCGTGTGATAATATTATCTATAAAACTATTTGGCCTGATGGCCGTATGTACCTATGAGACTAATATGTTGTACTTACTTATATTAGAATATTGAACCTTTAATCCTTAGAGATACCAAATGCTTAGATGAAAGTGGTTAGCAGGTTCCTTTCGCTAGGAACGTATCTAACCATGAGCATGAGTTAAAGTTAATTGAGACAATGTAGATCTTTAGCCATTTGGTGTCAAGTCTCCTAGTTGTGTAAAACATCTGGTCGCCACCATCGAGTGGATTGACGGGCACAATCCAGGCTGAAGTTGATTGACAGGCTAAAGGCCCAGCAATGTCTTAGTTATCTCTCTCTCGGAGTGTCAGATACCTTGCTATGCTTATGAGAAGAATGGATGAGTTCCATTCAGCACTTAAATATAGTAAGAGGTCCGAAGGCATCCGGACACTCTCTCCTCCCTCGGCTCGGCCCAGCTGCGGCCCGGCTCCCTCCCGCGCGTGCACCAAAGTCCATTTTCCATCCCCGCTTCCCCGAGCCACTGACCGGTGGGCCCCATCAGTCAGCCACTCTCTCCCCTCTCGAGCCACCAACAGGTGGGCCCCACCTGTTGGGGTCGTCCCTGACCTCTGGTCGCACCCGACCGCCGTTGCCGCTGCATATCTCGCGCCGCCACTTCTCCCGCACTGCCTCAGCCCCCTCGCGCGTGCCCGCATCTCCACAACCGTCGCCGCCCACTTTTCCCGCCCCGCCCTACTTGCGTCGCGCCCGCGCAACGGCCGAAGCCGATTTACCCGGTCGCCCGCCTTTTCCGCCGCCTCAAACCGCCGCCTATCCCCGTCGTATCCGAGCCGGACTCTGCCTCCTCCGACTATAAATCGCATCCTCTCGAGATCCTCCGCATTTTCCCCAATTTGCCCGAGCCCGCCTTCCCCGCGCTCGGCCTCGCTCCGCCGCTCACCTCCGCCACTCCGGCCGCGCGCCACCACCGCCCCAAGCTTTGTCGTCGTGCGCCGAGCCCACCGTCGTCATCCCTGAAGGCCCATAGATGTCGCCTAGAGTGGGGTGAATAGGCGATCCTGAAATTTTCTTGAGAATGCAGTGGTTAAAACACACAGGCACCGAAACTTCTGGTACTTGAACCTCGGAACTTCCAGTCAGCATAAGTTGTCTGGAACTTCTGAAGTTCCTATTCAAAACTTTCGGTTTTCTGTGACTTAAAAGGATCTGAACTCAAATTCAAACTATTTCTACAAAACTTTAGAGCTAGCAACAGGAAGGACAGATAGGCAATATAGGTAAACAGTAGGAAGTAAGGAGATAGCACACGAGACACAAGGTTTTTTTCCCGAAGTTCGGATTCAAAGAATCCTACTCTCCATTGAGGAACTCCGTGGAGTTGGGTCTCAATTAACCCATGCCTCACCAAGCAAATCCTCAGGAAGAAGTCTAAGGTCTTCAACTCCAACGTTCCTAGGTTCTTGCCTAGAGATCAAATGACCACAAAGATCCTGATTTGATCCTCTAGCACAAACCACAAACGTGAGTTGCTCTACCTAGACACCCTCCTAATGATCAGCATGGTTTCACACTATCCATACCTCGTTTCCTAGCGGAGGAGAGGTGATCCTTCACAAACTTTCCCGGGCCAATCCACAATTCTCCGAGAGACACCTAACTGTTTAGGAGATTGCTCTCCAAGAGTAATAGGCACCACTCCAAAGCCCTGCAAGAATCACCAAGTGCTCAAGTCATCTAGCTCTCTCACTCTCACAATCCTTTCAATCACTCAAATATCTCACAAATTTGGTTATGTGGCACAAGAATTGAGTTGGAATGAGCTAGAACACCATGGGAGAGGCTAGGGGACTGAAAAACGAAATTTAGATGGCCAAAAGTGAGCTGGAGACAAGGTGGGATATATAAAGGTACATGATTGCGTCACCTAGCCGTTACTCACAAACTCAGCTGGAATACCATCCGGAAGTTCCGTTCTGGAATTACCGAAAGTTCTGGTCAACACTTGGTACACAGGTTATGGCTGCGAGTGTTAGTGATATGCCCTAGAGGCAACATGGAGATGTTGGATATCACGTCAATGTTTATGTATAAATGAATAAAGTGTTATTCAGTTCCATGAAATAGACATCTTGTATTGATCAATAAGTACGTGACTTATTTATGAGACTCGATATGTATGAATCTATTTCTAAACGATCCCTGATCATATGTCATATTGTTGGAACAAATATGATTCTAAGATCGGCATGTTTATTGATTGATGATCATGTCTCATAGATCATGGGTATGGAGATACCAAATCAATAAACATGGACATATGTGTTAGAGAACACATTGTTGGATAGACCCACCATGAGACACTACGGAATTAATGTGCCATTAGTTGGTCTCGTGTAGTGTTGGTACAAAGTCCTTAGACCCGAGATCACCATGGATTCCAACATGTGTAGTAGCCTACTTTGGGACTACCAAACGCTATTCCAGAATCGGATAGTTATAAAGGTAGTTTTCGGGTTTGCTATGAAACATGGAGTGGGATGTGAGTGATCAAGATGGAATTTGCCCCTCCTTTGGAAAGATATCTCTGGGCCCCTCGAGGTAATGGATTATGGAAATGCATGGCCATGCTAAGTTGATTGAGGAGTCAATCAAGACAGATAATCCAATACGGTTCGAGTGATTGGTTAAGCTATTGAAGGGATGGCACACATCTTGCCTATAGCTTAACCGGTATCGTGAGGCAAAGGGATTTGTGTACACATTACGGGTTCGAGCCGATATTATATTCTTGTATACTATGGTGTCAATATGTGCTGCTAGGCGCCGCTATTGAAGTCGGCTGAGTTGGACTCGAGCCGACGATCGGCTAAGTTAGACTATAGCCGAAACCGAGTATACCGAACCTGCGTGGTCGCACGCTTAAGGGGATAGAATAGATATTCGAGTTGGACTCGGATACGGCTCGATCGGATAGGGATCCGATCGGATAGAGTCCTATGGGCTTACGACGTGTGGGGCGGCCAACTCTATGAGATACGGATGAGATCCGATTCAAAATAGAGTCCTAATCGGCCACTAGTCCCGTCGGCCAACTCTATATAAAGGAGGGAGGGGTGGAGAGCTGAATAGATATCAATTGCATCGCGTGCAATGAAGTCGCCGAGATCAATCTCCACGGAAACCCTCCCCACTTTCGAGCCAAACCCTAGCCTTGCATCGCGTGCTAGCACACGGGTGTACGGCGTTCTGTCCCCGGACGTGTGGATACCGGTAGAGGCGCTGCTACGTTGCGCGCTGTTGATTGGCTTCGGATCGGCTACGGCATCTGTGAATCGGTTGATTGGCGAATCGGCTGTCCCCGGGTATCGGCGTCGGCTTGCGAGAATCGGCTACACTGCTCCGGATCGGATAGCCCCGATTGGTCAAGCTTTCCGCCGCACACTCCAATCGGTAACGATCTATCGGCCCTTACTTGCAAGTGTTCCTGGTTTGCGCGGTAAAAGTTTTTGTTTTTGGCTAGCGTAGCCTCCGCGTAACCCTTCAGCGAGGTGATGAAGTCCGGTAGTTCCGGCTTGGAACCCGGGAACTTCCGATCGGCTTGCTCTGCCGTGGAAGGAGTGATTTTCCAAAAATCGCTCCAAAAAATCTCACTCAAGGATATTCTGACTAAGAACACTTAGATCATCTCATGGCATGAGTTTCACCCCTCTTAATAGTATGGTTTTTCCTAAAACTCAAGATTCAAGAAAAATAGAACTATAAACCATCGTCAAATATTTTCTTCTTTTTGCAATTGATGTTTGAGGGTTCTCCTTTCTCAAAACCTGCACAACTAAGCATCTAGGGACTAATTCTCCTACACACATCTCAATTAAACGCATTAGTCCCTTAACCAAATTGTTATTAACCACCAAAACCCACTTATGGGGCTAGATGCACTTTCAATCTTCCCCTTTTTGGTGGTTGATGACAACTTGGTTAAAGCTTACAAAAGATTGGAAATAATAGAATTTTTGAGTGAAAAGGGTTAGTTAGAGCTCCTCCTGAATGTATGCATAGAATGAAATAAGATTGAATCTCATATGCATATATTGAAAGAAGAGTTTAGGGAAAATCTAACCAACTCATCTCACTCTGTGGGATGCAACAAGGGTGAAATGACACAATTTAAAAGCATATGACATGGCAAGCACACAAGAAAATTAAAAATAACATTTCACCACTCACAAACACACAAGCGATCATGCATATAAACCTAATTAATAGAATAACATCAAGCAGTCGTTACATCCCCGCACATATATGATTCACATGTCCAAGAAATAGTGAAAATAGAAAACAACCTAGAGGATAATTGCACGAACGGAAGTTCCGGTGATTAGGTCCGGAACTTCCGGTCGACTGACAGGAAGCAAAAGCAAGCAACAGTAGGCTGAATGGACGCTGGAAGGCTGGATGGGACCCCCCCAATCTTCTCTCCCTTTGGCATCAAGACACCAAAAAGGAATAAGAGAGGAGGAAAGTCACTCGGAGTCGTCAGAGTTGGCAATGATATCAGTGTCTCCACTGTGAACATCGTTGTCCCTACCACCAACTGAGGAGTCCTCGGCGACGTCGATGTCTCTACCAGGGGCAGCAGCAGCTGGAGAAGCCATAGCAGGAGTGTCCTCCTCCTCGGAGTGCAAAGACACCTCCGCGAAGGCGTGAGAAACAGAGGCTGAGGCGCCCTCACCGGCAGTCACATCACGAGCGGCCTCATATGCTGTGAATGGTTCCTCAAAGACCTCATCATCGGAATCATCAGAGACCGCCTGACCGGCCTACCTCAGAAGCAGTTTCTGATGTCGCTCTATCTTTTTGACCTTGGAGGCAGTCTTGGCACAGAGACAAGATGGAACGGAGCGCCTTCTTGATGGGCGAGCTGGAGCTCCAGCCCCAAGGCCGTGGAGGAGTAGAGGAAGGGTCGGCACCTGAATCTGAACCAGAAGAACCTGAAGGAGGCATCCTCGGTGCAGATGGCACATGAGGACGGAACGGCTTGTGCGAGGCGTCGCAGATGTAGAAGTAGCCGGTCACATCATTGATCACTTTCATGATGTAGGGAGCATACACACACCCCCACTTGGGATCACAGGCGGTGTTGTATATCTCGAACCAGATAAGCTTCGACACGTTGAACGGCGGCTTTTTGTACCGCATGCGACTCAGAAGATGCGCATGGCACGTAGGAAGAGTAGTCGCATCCCTGGCCTTTGGAAGCAAGGTCCACTTGAAGAAGGAGACAAACACAGAAGCTTGACATAGGGAACCAAAACAACAGAGGAAAGGAAACAAGGAGGCTCCAAACCTGAAAATGGAGTACAGGAGCTTGTACTGAGGAAGAAGCCCCTTAGTGGTTCCAAGACAGTCGCGAGGAGCATCTGGTGCGTAAAGGAACTTGGTGCGCACCATAGAGAGTGGCTCCTCTGAGTGGATGTTGGGGCGGTTCAGATCAACTGAATCAAGCCCCAAGATCTCAGTGAACTGAGGCAAGGAAACCTTGTACGGATGCCCCTTGGTCCGCCACTTCATGTAGGGGATCCCATTCTTGGTGGAGCCAAAGAACACAATAGCATAGAACTGGCCAATCACCTCAGTGTTCCAGGAGTAATCAAGGCAGAGGATCTCCTTGATGTTCTTGGCTTCACACACCTGCATCAGGTCGTTGAAGTGTGCATTGTTCTTGGACACGAGATAACCCCAGTCCAGCCACTTCATCTCCACCATAGGATTGGTCCGGATAAGAAAGACGGAGTTGTACTAATCAAGCTGGAAGAAAGTCCGGAACCTGGGATCCTCGGGCTCTTGAGGGATAGACTCAGTATCCACCAGGCGATCACGACCACACCGGGCTATCTGCTTGAGATAGTTGATCCTTTAGCACCTAGTGTGGTGTGAGACATTGTAGTCGTCTCCTTGAGCCTTGTGCAGGGCAAAGGGGTTCCCCTAGGATCCTTGCTCGCCTGGCTGAGGACGAGTGGCATTGGAGCATCGAGCAGGATGAGGACATGGATTGGCGGCCTAAGAACCGCCAGTTGTCTTGGTTCCAGCATCTCGAATGGTCAAGGGCCAGTTTTGAGTAGCACGGGAGGCCTAGGAGGAGAGCGATCATCACGACTGCCCTCGAACACCACCTTTTTCTTGCCGAGACGTCCCCGAGGGTAACGAACGGGGGGACTATTGTCACCGTCATCCCCTGAGACATCTTGGCTGGCCTTTTGGCGCTTTTCACGAGGCATAGTATCACTCGGGCGTACGAAAGTTGAAAACAACCACGGGAAGACGATCTTCGACCAAAATCAACCGGAAAGTGATCGAGAACAAAGAGAAACACGGTGGAAACAACAGATCGCCGGGAGAGGGGAGAGAGAGGAGAGAGACGACGACAGTGAAAAAGTGAGGATTAGGGTTCGATCGTCGACCCTCCCATGGGATTTGAACACCCCGACTATCGGAACTTCCGGTCAGCCCTGACCGGAACTTCTGGTCACGCCCGAAATGAGACAGAGAGAAATTATTGGAAGTTCTAGGCTAAGGTCTAGAACTTCCGACAAGAAGCTGAAAGGAACAAGTCTAAGGATGGATGGACATGTAAACAATTGCGATGCACATGACCAGCACACAAGCAACTAGTATATAAAAAGAAGGATCAAAAACCATGTTTTCACAATCAAAACAAGCACACAATGATTTTCGCAAATGTTTTGGAAATGGTTTTTTTTGGGCAAGATGAAAATGTTTGAACCTTATTTTTCATATCGAAATCAGCTTCTACACAAGAAGAGATCTCAAGATATAAAGGTTCAATTTCAATTTACACTCAATTTGATTCATGCTTGGCTATTGATTAGCCAACCAATCCTCAACAAATGTTGTGAGAATCCAAGATATTGAGCTTACTCCTAACCTCGCAAAACCTCTTATCATCCAAGGGTTTGGTGAAAATATTGGCTAGTTGTCTCTCAGTTCTCACATGGGATAGGACAATGTCACCCTTTGCCTCATGATCTCTCAAGAAGTGATGACAAATCTCTATGTGTTTGGTTCTTGAGTGTTGGACAGGATTGTTGGCTAGTTTTATGGCGCTCTCATTGTCACATAGGAGATGAATCTTGGAAAAATTGTAGCCAAAGTCTTGTAGGGTTTGTTTTATCCAAAGGAGTTGAGCACAACAAGATTCGGTGGCTATATATTCGGCTTCCGTGGTGGATAGGGCAATGGAATTTTGCTTCTTGGAGGACCAAGAAACAAGTGATCGTCCAAGGAATTGGCAAGTGCCGGTAGTGCTCTTGTGATCAACCTTACACCCGGCGTAATCCGAATCGGAATAGCCAACAAGCTCAAAGGCACAACCCTTAGGATACCACAAGCCAAGGTTAGGAGTGTGCACCAAATAGCGAAGGATTCTCTTAACGACAATCAAATGACATTCTTTGGGTGCCGCTTGAAAGCGAGCACACATGCACACCTAAGCATGATATCGGTCCTAGATTCACAAAGATAAAGCAATGATCCAATCATGGAGCAATATACCTTTTGATCCACGCTTTTGCCGTTATCGTCGAGATCCAAATGACCATTGGTAGGCATCGACGTGATGGGATTGGCATCCACCATCCCAAACTTCTTCAGTACGTCTTTCAAATAGTTTGTTTGGGAGATGAAGGTTCCTTCCTTGAGTTGCTTGACTTGAAGCCCGAGGAAGAACGTGAGCTCACCCATCATTGACATCTCGAATCTCTTGGTCATTATCCTACTAAAATCTTCACTAAATGAGACATTAGTTGAGCCAAATATTATGTCATCGACATAAATTTGGCATACAAACAAATCATTCTTGAATTTCTTGAAGAGAGTAGTGTCGGTTTTGCCTATCTCAAAGCCATTTTTGAGAGAAATTCCCAAAGGCATTCATACCATGCTCTAGGGGCTTGCTTGAGCCCGTAGAGTGACTTGTGAAGCTTGAACACATGATTTGGATATTTGGGATCTTCAAAGCCGGGCGGTTGCTCAACAAACACCAATTTGGAGATTGGTCCATTCAAGAAGACACTCTTGACGTCCATTTGATACAATCTGAAATCATGGTTAGCGGCATAGGCTGAAAGAATGCGAATGGACTCAAGACGAGCAACTGGCGTAAAGGTTTCACCAAAGTTGAGGCCCTCAACTTGAGTGAACCCTTGTGCCACTAACCGGACTTTGTTGCGAGTGACTACTCCATTCTCATCTTGCTTGTTGCGAAAGATCCACTTGGTGTTGATCACGTTTTGGTTAGGTCTCTCCACCAACGATCACACTTGATTACGAGTGAAGTTGTTCAACTCTTCTTGCATGGCCATCACCCAATCCGGATCACCAAGTGCATCCTGCACCCTGATCGGTTCCAAAGAAGAGACAAAAGAGTAATTCTCACAAAAACTAGCAACACGAGATAGAGTGGTTACCCCCTTTTGAATATTTCCAAGAATGTTGTCAACGGGGTGATCTCGTTGAACGGTGTGGTGTATCCTTGGATGGTGCACAGAGGGGACTACAGCCTGATTAGGTAGCTCTTGAGTGCCCTCGGTGTCGAGCCCATCCACTTGTGCTGGAGGCATGCCTTCATTTTCATCATTCCGAAGGTTTCGGTCTGTTGGACCCAAAACTTCTTGTCGTCCTGATGCTCGGAGGTTCTGACTCCTGGATCTCGGAGCATCGGTTCGGAGGTTCTGGGCTGTGGGCACCAAAACATCCAGGACATCATCACCTTGACTTGACAAAGAACTATTGGCTATCGACAACAGAGGTTGATCACCATTCACTTGATCATCCTTCATCTCAACTGGTCGTATGTCGCCAATAGCCTTCGTAGCAATTGCCTTGTTTGGATCCACATCATCTACAACATGTAACACAATTTGCTCTCCTTGGGAGCCGTTAGATTCAACAAATGTCACATCACTAGTGATCTCAACAATACCGGAGGTCTTGTTGAAGACTCGATAGGCATGTGTATTTGATTCATAACCGAGTAAAAACCCTGATCCACCTTAGGTGCAAACTTAGACGAACGAGGTCTCTTACTCAAAATAAAGCACTTGCTCCCAAAAGACACGAAATAGGTGATGTTAAACTTTTTACCACTCAAGAGTTCATAGGATGTCTTCTTCAAAAGCTTGTGGAGGTAGGTTGATGGCATGGCATACGGTGCTCACGGCCTCCGCCCAAAATACATCGAAGATCTTGTACTCATCAAGCATCGTCCTTGCCGCTTCAATGAGTATGCGGTTCTTCCTTTCAACGATGCCATTTTGAGGTGGATCGTATTGGCCGAAGAACTCATGTTTGATGCCTTCTTCATCGAGGAATTCCTCCACTTGTGTATTATTGAATCCTCCTCCATTGTCGCTTTGCACTCGCTTGATGGAGAGATCATTTTGGGCTTGTCTAGCGAAGTGTTTGAAGACTTCTTGAGCTTCACTTTTGTCATGGAGAAAGAATACCCAAGTGAAATGGGAATAATCATCAACAATCACAAACCGTACTTGCTACCTCCTATGCTTAGATAAGCCATGGGGCCAAAAAGATCCATGTGAAGAAGCTCGAGTGGTCTTGAGGTGGTCATGATGTTCTTGATAGGATGTGGATTTCCAACTTGCTTCCCGGCTTGACAAGCGCTACACACACGATCTTTCGCCAAGGTCACATTAGTAAGATTGAGGATGTGTTCCCCCCTTTAAAAGAGTTGACAAATTTCTCATTCCTACATGGGCTAGCCTTCGATGCCATAGCCAACCCATGGAAGATTTAGCCATTAAGCAAGCTTCGGGATTTACTCTATCTATGTCGAAGTCAACAAGATAGAGATCACCCTTCAACTTTCCCTTAAAGGCAAAGGATGAGTCATCTCTCTTAAAAAGGGTCACATCTTCATCGGTGAACAAGCAATTGTAACCCATTTTGCACAATTGTGAAACGGAAAGAAGATTATAGCTTAATGACTTGACAAGGAGGACAGTGGAGATGGATTGATCATTTGAGATGGCAATTTTACCTAACCCAATTACCTTTCCTTTACCGTCATCTCCAAAGATGATATTCTCATGATTTCCTCCCTCCTCGTCAAGACTTGCAAACATACTCCTCTCCCCCGTCATATGGTTGGTGCATCCGCTGTCCACCACCCAACTTGATCCACCGGAGGAGTATGCTTTGCGGCCTTGGGCCATGAAGCAAGAAGGGTTGGTGTAGCCCTCGTCGTCGTCACTCAAGTTGGAGAAGAGGTGCTCTTCGGTGGGTGATGACGACTTGATGGCAATGGTGACAACTCCATCACCTTCTTCCTTCTCCTCGGGATCCGCCTCATCACCGGAATACCACACCTCTCCAATGTGAGCTCGCCCGACCTTCTTCTTGACCATCTTCGGCTTGGCTTCATTGTTCTTTGGGCACTCGATGATGAAATGACCATATTCACCACATTGGAAACAAGCTCTCTTGGATTGACAGGCGTTTTCTTTGTCTTCACTTCTTTTGCTCTTGCCAAATCCTCCTCGGCGAAGGTATTGCTTAAACTTCCTCACCATGAGGACCATATCTTCATCCTCACTCTCATCTTCACATGAGGCTTGATCACTTGAGGCCTTCAAAGCAACTTCCTTGTTCTTGATCATTGCCACATTCTTGGCCATTTGCTTGACCTCATTCGCTTCTTCTTCTAGCATCTCGTGAGCAACAATTCTTCCAAGAATGTCACTTGGTGTAAGCCTCTTGAAGTCCTTCCTCTCACGGATGAGAGTGACCAAGGTAGGGTTCCTTCGTCCAAAGACTCGAAGAAGTCTCTTGACCACAACGTGATCCATCATGTCTTGACTTCCAAGGCCTCGAATCTTGTTGACCAAGAGCATCATGCGATCGTACATCTCTTGAGGAGTCTCATTGTCTTCCATCACGAATCTTTCGAGCTTTCCTCCAAAAGCTCAATCTTCGACTCTCTCACTCCGGGGGTGCCTTCATGAGCTACTTGCAATGTGTCCCAAATCTCCTTGACCTCCTCAAGCCCATCAACCTTGTTGAATTCCTCCGGGCTCAAGGCGGAGAGGATGGCATTGGCGGCTTGAGCGTTATGGTGGATGCGTAGCTCTTGCACCGGAGTAAGGTCCATATCCTCTGTAGGCACATCGATACCTGTGCAAACAATCTTCCAAATGCTAGGATGCAAAGAGATTAGATGCAACTTCATCTTGTGCTTTCAAGCGGCATAGTGTGTACCATCAAACTGAGGTGCACGCCCGGAAGGCATGGAGATAAAGTTGTTAGAGGGAATGTTAAGTTTGCTGTAATCAAAAGGTATAGAAGCTCCCCCTGTCTCCTTGATTGGAGTTTTTCCTCCATTTGCATCGTCTTCATGTTGATTATCCACTCCCGACACCTTGGATCAACTCTAAGCGATGAAGCCTATCAAGAGCTTAGGCTCTGAAACCAATTGAAGGCTCGTAGATGTCGCCTAGAGTGGGGTGAATAGGCGATCCTGAAATTTTCTTGAGAATGCAACGGTTAAAACACACAGGCATCGGAACTTTCGGTACATGAACCTCTAAACTTCCGGTCAGCGTAAGTTGCCCAGAACTTCCGGAGTTCCTGTTCAGAACTTTCGGTGTTCTGTGACTTAAAAGGATCTGAACTCAAATTCAAACTATTTCTACACAAGTTTAGAGCTAGCAACAGGAAGGACAGACAAGCAATATAGGTAAACAGTAGGAAGTAAGGAGATAGCACACGAGACACAAGGTTTTTTTTCCCGAAGTTCGGATTCAAAGAATCCTAGTCTCCGTTGACGAACTCCGTGGAGTTGGGTCTCAATAAACCCCTTGCCTCACCAAGCAAATCCTCAGGAAGAAGTCTAAGGTCTTCAACTCCAACGTTCCTAGGTTCTTGCCTAGAGATCAAATGACCACAAAGATCCCAATTTGATCCTCTAGCACACACCATAAACGTGAGTTGCTCTACCTAGACATCCTCCTAATGATCAGCATGGTTTCACACTATCCATACCTCGTTTCCTTGCGGAGGAGAGGTGATCCTTCACAAACTTTCCCGGGCCAATCCACAATTCTCTGGAAGCTCGCGGGAGACACCTAACCGTCTAGGAGATTGCTCTCCAAGAGTAATAGGCACCACTCCAAAGCCTTGCAAGAATCACCAAGTGCTCAAGTCATCTAGCTTTCTCACTCTCACAATCCCTCCAATCACTCAAATCTCTCACAAATTTGGTTATGTGGCACAAGAATTGAGTTGGAATAGGCTAGAACACCATGGGAGAGGCTAGGGGACTGAAAAACGAAATTTGGATGGCCAAAAGTGAGCTGGGGACAAGGTGAGATATATATATATATAGGTACATGATTGCGTCACCTAGCCGTTACTCACAAACTCAGCTGGAATAATGTCCGGAAGTTCCGGTCTGGGATTACCAGAAGTTCCGAGCCCACACTTGGTACACAAGTTATGGCTGCGAGGTGATGAAGTCCGGAAGTTCCGGCTTGGAACCCCAGAACTTCCGATAGGCTTGCTTTGCCGTGGAAGTAGTGATTTTCCAAAAATCGCTCCAAAAATCTCACTCAAGGATATTCTAACTAAGAGCACTTAGATCATCTCATGGCATGAGTTTCACCCCTCGTAATAGTATGGTTTTTCCTAAAACTCAAGATTCAAGAAAAATAGAACTATAAACCATCGTCAAATATTTTCTTCTTTTTGCAATTGATGTTTGAGGGTTCTCCTTTCTCAAAACCTGCACAACTAAGCATCTAGGGACTAATTCTCCTACACACATCTCAATTAAACGCATTAGTCCCTTAACCAAATTGTTATTAACCACCAAAACCCACTTATGGGGCTAGATGCACTTTCATTCCCTGCATCACGCCGCACTCCGGCCGCCACTTCCTGTCCCCGGGCCACCACTAAAGCACCCCACTGTCCCTATCTCGAGTCGACACCGTTCGTCCTCGCCTCCGGTCATCGCTCCTCGCTGCCTCACGGTTTCCCGTGCCAAGCCGCACCTCCCTCTGGCTTTCCCGCGCCAAGCCGCTCCCCGGCCCCATCTCCACGGCCTCCAATTGCCACCATAGCCCGCTGCTCGTGTCGGTCCCGAGCACCGATCGCCGTCCCCGCTCATCGTCGCTTGCCCGCGTCACCCGTTTCGTTGTCCCGTGCGCGTCGGTAAGCCGCCCCTCCCTTTTCTTCCCGCTACTCTGCCGCCCTCCGTGCTCGACGCCGTGCCAATGGTTGTCGCCGGTGACCATTAGGGCACGGGCGTCGCCGCCTCACTGCCTGGCCGACCGGCCGATAGTCACTGCCACCCCGTTCCTCCTCCGCCACCCGATCTGCCTCGAGGAATATCTGGGTCGTCCACTCGGCCGCTTGCGTGCCTGCCGCGTTGGCGTCACGTGGCGCACCCGCCCGTGGACCGCCGTGAACCCAGTCCATGGTGGACCAGCTCGTGGACCACACCGCCGTTGCGCTAACGTCAGCCTTTGGTCTGCTGACGTCAGCCCTCGCAGCCGCTGACGTCAGCCATTCCTGCTGACGTTAGCCCTCGGCTTGCTGACATCATCCTGAGCCTTTTTCCTTTGAAAAATAATTAAAAATTGTGCAATAAGTTATTTTATTTTCTAGACTTCATTTAAATGATCCAAAACTTCTAAAATTCATATGTAATTCATACGAACTCCAAATTAGGCCATTCAAATTGCAAAATTCATTTAAAATTGAGCTCTACATGTTTGTTTACTTTTCAAGTAATGTTATTTGGTTTTTATTAGAGTTTTTCCTCATTTTGCATGCCAGCGTGTAGATTCCGCCGTTTTCGGAGTTCGCGCTCGCGAGGAGAAGAGTCTGAAGGTTGTTTGAAGAAGCAAGGCAAGTCACACTTCCCTTGAAGCATATTGATCCTATTCTTATAAATGTTTAACTGTTTGCAAATAAAATTGCATGTTTTGCTAATTACATGGAATGATGGAACTACCTATCTGTTTACTTGTGCCATATTTACTTGTTATCCATTCCTTTGTTAACCTTAGGTGATAATTTGACTAGCTTTAGTCACTTATGTTGATTTTTCCTAGAATTATATGCTAGTCATGCTTAATGACCACTAGCTCACTACATGGGATAATTACATTAAATACTTTAGTCTCTGATGAGCTGCAAGCTCAAAACACCTGGCCATGTCTTATTGGTCATAATTATCTCAACTAAAATATGACATAATAGTGGGCTGTGGGTGCATGGTTTTGGATAGTAGCACCCATGGCAATTAAGGACCGATTCATGGGAAACCCTAGAATACAAACAGCGCTTATCACAAGCAAGAATGGGCAACTGCTAGACTCATAGTATAGTTTTCCTCTAGCCGACGTACCCTAGTGAGGGTGGGCGTGATGGAGTTCAGCCGGCTGAGGTTTAACCGGTTGATCGGCTGTTGGATTCACCGCGGCACGCGAGGAGGGTTGCTCATTGCCTTTCGAGGGGTTGGGGCGAAACCTTGGTGTGGTATGCTTGGTTAGGGGGACGTTATGCGAAAGGTCTTGTCACGATTTCTCCCTTTGCAGTTTCATGGTGGTACTTCGGGGCATGGTTACATGTGTCGAATTGTGTCAGAGTAAAACTATTCGAATAATCGTGCCCACGGTTATGGGCGATCAACCAGATTCACTATGATTAGTCCTACACTACTTAATAATTGAAATCAATGGAACTGGTTAGTTTAGGTGGAATGGTTGGGCCTGTTCAACGTGGGATAGCGTTGTTTAGTGGAAATTTAATATTGCCTTAAATATTCAACTGTTTTACTATTTTTAAACTATAAAGGTTTACAACTTACCCCAAGCCACTCATGTCTTTCCCTTGCATGCCTGCATTTCTCGATGTGGCTTGTTGAGTACGGTGGTTGTACTCATCCTTGCGATTTTTCCCCTTTGAGAAGTGTAGTGCTTCTGAGTTGAAGATGGTGTTAGAGGACCAAAGCTCACATCCCAGTTGAGTTTGCCTGTGTAGTGGAGTTGAAGTTCGCTAGGATCGTCTTTCTTTTCTGCTACTATTTCTTTTGAGTGTGAGGATTAAGTGTCTTTTAAATAAGTATTTTTATTTTACGCTTTATTTTTACGTTTGGATCTATGTATTAATTTATCATTTTGAAGTGTTACGCGGAGGCTACGCTAGCCGAAAACAAAAACTTTTCCACCGCGCAAACCAGGAACACTTGCAAGTAAGGGTCGATAGATCGTTACCGATTGAAGTATGCAGCAGAAATAGCCAATCAGGACTATCCGATCTGGAACAGTGTTTGCCGATGACAGCCGATTTACCGACAGCTGATTCCCGGGGACAGCCGATTCGCCGACCTCAGCCGATTCCACCAAAGCCGATCGATCCGCCACAGCCGCGCTTGCGTCGCCGATCTGCCGCAGTCGCCTCGCTCCGATTGTAGCCGATTCGTAGACGATCAACAGCGCCTCTACCGGTATCCACATGTCCGGGAACAGAACGCCGAACACCTGTGTGCTAGCACGCGACGCAAGGCTAGGGTTTGGCTCGAAAGTGGGGAGGGTTTCCGTGGAGGTTGATCTCGGCGCAATGCAATTTAATTGACGTGTCACAGCTCTCCACTCCTCACCCCTTTATATAGAGTTGGCCGACTGGGACTAGTGGCCGATCAGGACTCTATTTTGAATCGGATCCCATCCGAATCTCATAGAGTTGGCCGTCCATACGTCGTAAGCCCATAGGACTCTATCCGATCGGATCCCTATCCGATCGAGCCGTATTTGAGTCCAACTCGAATGCCTGTTCTTATCCCCTTAAGCGTGCGACCCTGTAGGTTCAGGTATGCTTGGTTTCGGCTCGAGTCTAACTCAGCCGATTTGTCAACAGCGGCGCCTAGCACTATTGACACCATAGCATACAAGAATATAATATCAGCTCTGAACCTGTAATGTGTACACAAATCCTTTTGTCTCACGATACCAATTAAGCTATAGGCAAGATGTGTGCCATCCCTTCAATAGCTTAACCATTCACTTGAACCGTATTGGATTATCCGTCTGGTGATTGACTCCTCAATCAACTTAGCATGGCCATGCATTTCCATAATCCATTACCTCGAGGGGCCCAGAGATATCTCTCCAAAGGAGGGGCAAATTCCATCTTGATCACTCACATCCCACTCCATGTTTCATAGCAAACCCAAAGACTTCTTTTATAACTACCCAGTTACGGAATAGCGTTTGGTAGTCCCAAAGTAGGCTACTACACATGTTGGAATCCATGATGATCTCAGGTCTAAGGACTTTGTACCAACACTACCTGAGACCAACTAATGGCACATTAATTCCTGTAGTGTCTCATGGTGGGTCTATCCAACAATGTGTTCTCTAACACATGTGTCCATGTTTATTGATTTGGTATCTCCATACCCATGATCTATGAGACATGATCATCAATCAATAAACATGCCAATCTTAGAGTCATATTTGTTCCAATAATATGACATGTGATCAGGGATCATTTAGAAATAGATTCATGCATAAAGAGTCTCATAAATAAGTCACGTACTTATTGATCAATACAAGATGTCTATTTCATGAAACTGAATAACACTTTATTCATTTATACATAAACATTGACCATGATATCCAACATCTCCATGTTGCCTCTAGGGCATATCACTAACACATTTTGTGTACCCTGGTCGATTCCTGGACAGGGATTAATACGCAAAATAGTCTATAAATTTGGGATGAATTTCTGGGCGTGACAGAAGTGTAGTGCTTCTGAGTTGAAGATGGTGTTAGAGGACCAAGGCTTAGACCCCAGTTGAGTTTGCCTTTGGCGTGGAGTTGAAGTTCGCTAGGATCGTCTTTCTTTTCCGCTGCTGTTTCTTTTGAGTGTGAGGATTAAGTGCCTTTTTAGTAAGTATTTTTATTTTACGCTTTGTTTTTACGTTTGGATCTGTGTATTAATTTGACATTTTGTGTACCCTGGTTGATTCCTAGACAAGGATTTAATACGCAAAATTGTTTGAAAATTTGGGATGAATTTCTGGGCGTGACAAGTTGGTATCAGAACCATCTCAACTGTAGGTTGAGCCAAATGGTCAAACCCTAAGGACAAGTTTGCGAAAACCTTATTTGCGAAAATGTCTCTTCCTTCCCTCTGGAGTTCTTTGCAAAATTATTTGTCAATTTCTCCTCTTTCCCCTCCAACTCTCTAGCTGTTAAGCCTGGAGCAAAACCTGAAGCTTCGTGGAAATCAAGCCAAGCCCCAAGCTTCCAACAAGAAGATCAAGCCAAGCAGCCCGAGTCAGCGCTTCTCGAGGATCAATCGATGTTTTCTTGGAGCTCACCTAAAACCCAATCTTTCCCGGAAGAGTAGTATCGATAGTTCCTACGTCGTGTGTTGTTTGCTGTGTGCAGGTGTATGGTTTACATCAGTGGTGGGGATGTGACCATACTAGGTTGTTTGCTTAATCAACTTGAACAATAAAAGCACACTCACATCAGATCAGTTGTAAGCGGATTAAGGTCTCCTCTTTAGTTTAACCTCTCCCTAGTCCCCTCCTTTCTCCTTCTGCAGCAGATGGGTAAAGCTAGAGGCAACGTCAGTGGACCATAACCCCAACCGTCTCATGGGTCAGCTCAGAACAACGCTACGAGTATTCCATCTCCTGGGGATCCAACTCTAGCCCAGGTAGTGGCCAATCAGACGCAGTTAGTGGTCACAATGATGAAACTGATACAACGGCAATATTAGCAGCAACAGCAGCAGATACAAGCTTAGGGTCAGTATCAAGAGCAACGTCAGCATGCTCTGATGCAAGCCCTGGTGACTCCCACCAATATACCGTCAAGTTTCCAGGAGACGATGGCACCAACTCCGCCGTCATGCTGGAGGGAAACACATGACACCTGCTATGGTTTTAATGAGCAAGGTCATGACGCAAGAAACAGTTCAAGGGACATGTACACCAGGACCCTGACTAAAGATGAAAGGTAGTGCCCAAGAAGGAAGAAAGATTTTGGTCAACTAATCAGCCAAGATTGTGGTACGCCACCATCCAACCATAAGAAGAGAAGGGCACCGGAATGGAATACAGGTTGTGCCAGTAAGATGATCGTCACGGGCTCCGTATTTCCTCCCGAAGATGGTAAGAAGATTTCCCTACGCATGAGAAAGAATACCTTTCATGGTGCACGTCAGCTAACACGGCATCTCAGGATGAATCAGAAGAGATGTCCTCCGATGATGATGATGAAGCGATTTCTGAAGATGTTAGTGAAGAAGAAATGGAGCTCAAAGCATGTACTCACTGTGGAGAAATTGGACACATTGCGAGCATGTGCATCCACGCTTGCCACTATGATGAGGACACCCATATGCCAGAAGAATGCCCCATGAGAATTGTCACATGTTTCTTGTGTGAGGGAACAGATCATGTGCCCAAGAGCTGTCAATTGAATTTAGTCCTAGCCAGAGACAAGAAAAACCAAAGGATATTTCGACAGCCTGTTAGTCAACTCATGGTTGGTACTACTAACGGTGAAGATGTTTCTGATCATCAACCAGCTCCAACCCCTGTGAAGACCACCAGTAATAACAGAGGCGTGGAAAACCAGACTCACAAGCCAGTGCATATTTCAGTCCCAGTTGCGAGCCTATAGAACCGAAGAGTGCACCTCGTGATAAATCGGGTCGATTTGTTTTAACTCGCAAACCAGGACACTATTTTGATAAATGTCCACTCCCAAGACCGAAAAAGAAGCCCGTCATTGTTTCAATTGTGGGAAAACATGTCATGTACCCAGAAGTTTTCTAGTGCCCAAACGCCAACATCCTCCAGATACCATCACTGTCTGCAACACCAGTATTTCACAAGCTGCCCCAACTTTAGCACAACGTGGTCAAATCCAGCCAAAAGACGCCCGTAAGGCGAAGGATACTAGTCACCGCCCGTACATACAACCTCCACCACGGCGTATTATCGTCAAGGGCACCAGCAAAAGTTCTAAGGTTCACCCGCCAACCTACCCCCAAGCTACAGAACCAACAACAGCGGGGCAAGCAATGCCAAGGAAACAGTGATCCACTCTGATACTCTCCTTCAGCCACAGCAAGTGTCGTCAAAACTAGGTCACAAGGTTACCGTGAAAACCAACAAGGCATCTCATGTTGCCTCCGCTCAGATGCTTGGCAATCAATCAAGTCTACACGCAAGGCAGTGTCCCCGTTGGAGCACCAGTTTGTAAACAAGGTCAGATCAAGTCAACCAGGCCAGAATCACCGGAGTAAAAGTCACACCAGTCAAGACGTCTGCTAGTCATGTCTATAGCAGTTTATAATATTTTAATCTTCAAGTACTTTTGTCTTTACATAGAAGTTTCATGGAAGTTATGTAATAAGAAGGAAATATTGAGCAAAGTCTGAGAATTACAGTTTCTCTTCTTTGGTGATTCATCTTGAATATTCAAAAACATGTTAACCTATGTAACTGCCAGTGTTATAAGAAACCTAGAGTTTCATTTTCCCCGCTCATTCCAGTTTTGGTTAAACTCCAAGACATGATTGCTAACCAGGAGACGTAAATGGTCAACCAAGAAATTACGAATGGTCAGACCACCGTAACATTCATGCATGATACGATCTCCTTAAACGTCAAAATTAGTGGCACCTCAAGGAAATGAGAAGAATGACAAAAGTTTGGTAATAAAAACATGGAAGAAATGACCGCACTCTTAATCTTGGAGGTTTCTTCAGAAAATAGTAAGTGTAACTGCACCCTAGCGGTGAATGTGGGTCAAGAATGGCTATCCTTAGTTCAAGGCAACCTGTACAGTTCTTGGAAACCACCTCGACATTTCCTGGAAGACGACATTGGAAAATTCTCATCACCCTTCTCAGAAACAATGGATTCAAATGTCAAGCTAGAACATCTAGTCATCCAAGTATGATTTGGAGAATTTGTCTCGGCAAAACACCTCTACTCAAGGATTGAAAGCAAACTTGTGATATCAATAACAGGAACCCTTGGTTGTTTCAAAGGCAGTCCCCAACGGTTCTCCAGTTTCGGCATTTGTGGGAAAGTAATGTCGACGATTGTGACATGTTAGTCTTCAAAGCCAGCAAATGATACAAGAACCAACGAAATGAAGGAGCTTTGTCAATACTTCATTTCGATGGAAGGACGAAGAATCAGTTCTACAAGATCCAAGTTCCCTAGAAATCAAAGAGATTGTTATTCTCTAAGGTAGTAGCCTCATCAGTCTCAATCTGGCAAAAGCCCATCTACCTTGGTGAAGTGAGCTTGAGGTAAATTTGGTTTACCTAGTAATCATTTTGCTTGGAATTTCAACCCGTGCAGCAGATTGGGTGGCAAACAAAGGAATTAGTGATGAGCAGTTAGCAGAGTTACATCAATATCAAGTTAACAAGCTCGAATCTAAGGCACACCCCAAGCGGTCATGTCAATAGTTCAGCCAAAGGAAGCAATAACTCGAGACACTCGCAATTCAGATAAAGACAGATCAAGCAGTTTCTTGGAACGCTTGTCGTTCAAATCATGAGCAGTTGAAAGTGAAATCTAGAGTCTGTGGTTTCATGGAAGTCAATTTCAAGGTTTCAAGAACAACTTCACCTGTTTCAAGTCCAGGAAGAGAATTCTCAAAACACCAAAGGTGCCAATGTAGTTGTGCAGTCTGAGGATCTTTAAACCTCTGCACTAGACCCGAGTCAATGCAAGAAGAATCGGTCGGTGTGAGCCAAAAAAACCGTAGCGGTCGGCAAGCCAACCCAATCACCCTACCTTATTTCTTTCTAGCCCCGAATCTCGGGACGGAATTCTGTAAGGGGGTAGATTTGTCATAGCCCAATTTTCATTCGGGATTAAAAATCATTAAATAAATCATTTTCTAGAAATTAAATAAAATAAAAAGAAAATTAATCAAGTGAAATTATTAAGGGAATTAAATTTTCCTTTAAAAAACATGGTGTAAAATCAAAGTGTGTTTGATTCTTCATTTGATGATGAACAATTGGCATCTAGGATTATAGCTTTGTGTGTTTTGTTATTTGGAGATTAATTGAGAAAGTGGTTTTGTATATAGTTGAATTTTCGGACAATGAACGGTGTTCGATCGGTTGCACGGCCCGTCGCCGGGCTTATCGCCGGTCGACCCGAGGTGTTCGTGCGGTCGACCGGGCGAGCAACTACGGTCGACCGGCGAGTCGGTCGATCGCGGTTGTCGATTTCGATTCGGTTTCGGTTTCAGTTTGTTTCCTTGCATATACATGGGAGTTTCGTGTTCCTATGCACGTGTATGTTCATTTATGCTAACAATGAGTCAAGTTGGAGATAGCTTGTGCTCGGATATGGTATTCTTTCTTTAATTGTGTGCGAGGTAATCTTTACGCCTCGGGAAAGTGTTGTCGGTGATCGAGTTGGAGTCAAGTTGGAGATAAGGTGATGTTCAAGATGGAGATCATGCGAGATGCGGGAGGGTAGAGATTGATGCACATAATTGGTGAAGTTTCCATATGGCATACGATGGAGATATTGCGTGCATATGGAAAGCGGAATTTCGGTTTTGGAAAGACCGAGATTGTGACGGTTGGTTTATATCAAGTTTGTACTTATATGGGAAGGTTTCCTAGGTGTTTAGGACTTTCTATATGAGTTGGATTCGTGGCTTTTGGCTGTGGGTCTTGTGTATAAATAGTTAGGGAGGCGTGTCCTCTTTGTATCGCTTTGGTATTGAGTTTTAGAGAGTTTCGAGTTAGGGTTTCAAGTTTAGCTTGAGATTTTGTGAGGAGTGCTTTGTTTTAACTTTGTAAACACAAAAAGATTCAATAAAGATCAATCTTCTTGGAGAATTCTTGTGTTTTCTTCTTTCTCGGTGCGGCGGTCTAAACAACAGTTAGACCGACTCATCGCACCGGTCAAACCGCACGCATGACTGCGGTCAGACCGGGCTTCATCGGCGATCGGCTGAATTCGGGGAATCATCTAAGGCATGGCGATCAGCTACACGGATGGTCAGACCGGCATATATTAGGCGGTCAGACCGACACTACAGGGCGGTCTGACCGACAGCACACTTTCGGTCAGACCGGCTTGCTCCAGATCAGAGGTAAAGTTTTATTTCCGCTAAAACTTGTTTTTGGGTTACATCAACCATTCACACCCTCTCTGGTTGGCTTTACTTTGGGTATTCGATCCTACACATGGCTGGAAATATTTTTGAAATATTCTCCATGCCCTAAAATACTCTCTGAAATTTTTTGTGAAATTTTGGAGCTCCAGGAATAATTATAATAATGTAAAGAGCACTAAAGTAATTATTTAAATAAATTAATTAATCATTAAATGAGTTGGTGATATTTTGAGTGTCCATATATTTTCAGAAATTTTCTAGAAATTATTTGAACATTGGAAGCATTTATAAAAATTCAAAAGATCATTTAGTGATTAATTTAATAGAAAAACAAATTAAAAATTCCCTCTACGATTTGGTGGAAATGACCCAAGTCCCAGTCCCTCACGCCGATCCAGTAGACGCCACCATCTCTCTCTCTCCTCGGCTCAACCCGGTTGCGGCGCGACTCCCTCCCGTGCGCATGCCAAAGTCCATTTTCCATCCCTGCTTCCCGAGCCACTTCCGATGGGCCCCATCGGTCAACCACTCTCTCCTCCCGAGCCACCAAAGGTGGGCCTCACTGTTGGGGTCGTCCCGACCTCCGGCCACACCCGACCGTCGTTATCGCCGTGAATCTCGCGTCGCCACTTCTCCGCACCGCCTCGGCCCCTCGCACGCGCCGCATCTCCGCAACCGCCGCCGCCCGCTTTTCCCACCATGCCCCGCTCGTGTCAGCATCAACGCAACGCGAAGCCGATTTACCGTGCTTTGCCTTTTCGTTGCCTCAAACCGCCGCCGATCCCCAACGTATCCGAGCCGGACTATGCCTCGTTTACCTATAGATCGCATCCTCTCAAGCTCCTCCGTGTTTTCCCCGATTTGCCCGAGCCCACCGTGCTCCCAAGCTCCTTCCCCACGTTCGGCCTTGCTCCGCGCTTGCCGCCGCCACTTCGGCCGCGCGCCACCACCGCCCAATCCTCGCCGTCGTGCGAGTCCACCGCCGTCTTCCCGCATCACGCCACACTCGGCCGCCACTTCGTCCCCGGCGTCCACCGAATCACCCCCACAACTACTATCCCAAGCCGCATCGTCCGTCCTCGCCCTCCGCCCGCCGCTCCATGCTTGCCTTGCCGCTTCCCATGCCAAGCCGCCCCTTCCTCCATCGTTCCCGCCCCAAGCTGCTCCCGACCCCATCTCCACGACCTCCAATTGCCGCTAGAGCCCGCTGCCCGCGCCAGTCCCGAGCACCGAATGCCATCCCCGCTTGCCGCCGCTCGCCCGTGTCGCCAATTCGTCGTCCCGTGCATGTCAGTAAGTCGCCCCTCCCTTTTCTTCCCGCTCCTCCGCAACCCTCCGCGCATGCCGTCGCGCTGATGGCCACCCTCGGCGACCATCAGGGCGGGGGCACCGCCTCCGCTGCCCGGTCGGGCGACCGGCAGTCGTCGCCGCCCCGTTCCTCCTTCGCCGCCCGATCTACCTCAGGGCAGATTTAGGACATCCACCCGGCCGCCCGCGTGGCTGTTGCATCGACGCCACGTCGGTGTCACGTGGTGCGCCCGCCCTGGACCGCCGTGGACCAGCTCGTGGACCGCGTCACCGCCACGCTGACGTAAGCCTTTGGTCTGCGATGTCGGCCCTCGCAACCGCCGATGTTAGCCCTTCCTGCGACGTCAACCCTCGGCTTGCGACGTCATTCCGAGCCTGAATGTACAATCCAACCTAGGCTCAGAGGCTACACCTGGCAGGTGCACCTGTCCAATGCCCCTACCCCAAGCACTCCATACAATCTGGCAACCGCCAGAGGTTGATGCATGATACTTGACCCCTTGGCCCGGATGTACCATCCGACCCTAGGCTCAGGGGCTACACCTGGCAGGTGCACCTGGCCAGTGCCCCTGCCTGAACACTCTTGGAGAATTTCAAAGACCAACATAAAATCCATGTACGGGACAACTCAGATCCTAGGGAAAAATGTCTCATTCACCCCTAGTATCGGGGGCTACTGTAGGGGGTACCACCCCTGGTAGCCCAAACTAAAGAAAGAAGGTCGAGCGGACCGGATCAGAAGTCTTCAGACTGGGGTCGCGATCCAGACCCCGGGCATGGTCGGCGAGCCCGACCACGGCCCCCTGGTCCGGCCTTGACTCCTTAGTTCGACCTCCATGCATGGCCCTGACTAGGACGGAAGTCGGCCGCCCCTTCTCGGGAAGCAAGCTTCCTTCGTAAGCCTCACAAATAGGACAAATGGGGGACAGGCCGACAGAAGATGACATCACCCGACAAGACTGCATACAAGGTATCTTCCATGGCGGATCCCGAGGCAGGACTGCGCATAAGACGCCCACGACGAACGGATCCCAAGGCGATTTCTATTTTGCTTTTTCAGCTTTAGCCTGTATTTGCTTTGTACTTTAGGGCCAAGCTTTCTTGTGTGCCAAGTCCATTGTAACTGCCCCCCTTGAACTAACTATAAAAGGGAGGGCAGGGTGTGCGCAAGGGGCTAAAGTCTCTTGAAAACCCTAGACTCCCTCTCTCTCTGGCATTGTCCATTGTTCTCAAACTCTTTCATACCCCACCCGGGAGGGCTTATTATCCTCCGGGAGGGCTAAACCTGTCTAAAAATCTTGGCTCTCATTGTTCTTGAGTCGACCATCATATCCAATGGTGAGACATCCCGACCACTCTTTCACCTCCTCGGGTAGCTGTTACCGACCAAATTTGGTAATCAAATCCCCGAGTTCGTAGCCAAGATTGCAGCGGAATCGAATGAGGAGCGCAGTCTGCGGAGAAATAGAGGCCGCATCGGCTAAGACCGAATCGGCTGGGAGACCAGTCGGCTGAGGCCGAATCGGATAAGGGTGGCCGATAGCCGATTCCGATTAGGAGATGAAGACTGAACCTATCCCAAAAATGGGGCATATAGATAAATATTGGATTTGGTTCCCAAATGTTCGATAAAGATATTGCCATCTGTGGATAGAGTCCTGTAACGGCAATTGTATCTGCAAATTAGAAGTTGTATAGATATCCCTTTTGTAATGCGGCATGGAACTGCGTCCCGAGATATTGTCGTATTGTAAATAGTAGATAAGGTAGAAACCGTGTTCTACACGGATATCGTTATGCCTGGGTATAAATAAGACCGGAGGGCTCTTTGTAAAGATATCAATCAACACACAACCAATCAACTTCGACGCATCGTCACCCTTTTATTTTCGACAACTTCTTGCTTTTGCTCGGGCTGCATCAGTTTCGATCTCCGAACAGGGTAATTCCTTGTCATTAGTGATTTGTATCGTCGGAATTAGTGCTTCCATCGTCATGACACTCTAGTTTTGATGTTATAAAGTACGCAATTTATCATACACGACCTGTAATCTAGAGCAATGCCTAGATCTATTCCACAGTCGGCTGGTCTCTCTCTGAAGACAGCAGCCGACGATGCTAGATCTAGGGGTTGAATTAGATTATATGTTGTGTCTACCGTCTCGAGGGATTCACATTGACTCATGCAGATCGGATATTTCTTTTTGTACTTAATGCTGTATCTAATCGACCGATTAAGTCGCTCTTAGAACTGTTAAGATCTGTTTAGTTTAATGTTTATCATTAGAGACAACACTGGAGTTTCAGCCAGCCTTATCTGTTTTAGTTATCTTTTAGTTTTAATTGCTATTAGATATATTAAAACTGTCTTTTATATTAAGATCCCAATCTGTTTAAATGCCCTAAACCGATATCAATCTGTCAAGTTACATTGACAGCCAATTGATCTAGGTTTAGCGTATTTAGATTAGATTGATATCTTCTTATAAAATGTATCGGAGTATTAGCCGATTCATATTAGACTTGCAGTATCGGCTAGGTTATCAATGCAAATAATTATTATCCTAATGTGCCTTTAGCCTAAGTGATTTATACTGTCTTGGTATGCTACCGATCTATCCCAATCACTTAGTATAAATGTTCTTTGAAATAACAATTATATGTTTATTGATGTCTTCAGCCGATCCGGTAGGATCTAATTTCAACTTAATGCCTATTTCTTGTTTCTTGTTGGTTACGGGATCAAACCAGCGCACGCCCTCAATTCACCGGGGCGACCAATTTGGACTGCACTAGAGTAAAGCAAATCTTTCAGGCCAGTGTGGGGGAATCAAATTTCTCAACAACACGCTTTTGGCACGCCGGTGGGACCAAGTGCAGACTTCCGAGTCCAACACAATGTCCAGCGACAAGAACCCAGAAATCAATGAGGAAAACATCATCCCAGTAAAGATTGAACAAGCGTCGTGAACAACTAGCCGACTACAAACGGATGGTCGAGCAAGCTGCGGCCTAATTACTCGAGTCCTTTACCTGCACCAGATCTAGGGCTATCCTCCAGAAGTTTAAATTCAAGCTCGAGGACCTCAACACGTCCTCCGAGGAGGACAGGAAAGGGAGGAAAAAGATGGAGGACGTTAAACAAGAACAAGATGATTCGGGACTTCACACTCTACAGGACCAAATCGACTCGGTTGTCCATCATGCCCTCATCAACAAAAGTGGCATACTAGTTAACACACTCAACAATATGATAGCTACTGTGGTTGACTCGAGGATAGCCGAGCAACTACCAAGGGGTCCGACCTATTTCACTAACGGCCAGTTCCCGGGTTACAGGACGCTGTCAACTCAAGGCTTGCCAATCCCGCCACTAGGGCAGCCAAATCCTCAAAGTGCAGCTCTGATTCAACCAAACGCACAGGCATCGACTTCAGAGCCACATCCTAGGATCCTAGTCCGACAGCAGCCTCAACATCAGGGCCGTGGTGACCTGACAGTGACGCAGGAGCAAGTGGAGAACATGTTCAACACCAATCGATGGCCAATCATGCCCAATGAGCCGATTGGCAGTATTCCCCTGGCTCCACATCATAGCCCTGTCGGCAATCGGCTACTTCCTAAGCAGTCACCGCCGATCATGTTTCGGCCACCCCCCGCTGCGAATCACTTGCAATACCAACATCCTGGAGGCCAATATGATCAGCAGTATCGGCCACAGACGCCACCGCCACTTCAGTATCGGCAAGGACCCATACCATATGAACAATACGAGCCGATACTCCAAGCTCAAAACAACAGACCTTGGGATCAGTTCGGCCTCAAGCCAAATGACTCCGGCCATATGTACCGGTACCCGTATCCAGAGCACTTCGAGACGGTGCCTTTGCCAAACCGGTACAAAGTGCTAGACTTCTCCAAGTTCTCTGGGCAAGACAATGTGTCTACCTACGAGCACGTCAGCCGATTCCTGGCTCAATGCGGGGAAGCATCAGCTATAGATGCACTCAGGGTTCGCCTGTTCCTGCTGTCATTATTAGGATCGGCCTTCACCTGGTTCTCATCGCTGCCATACAACTCAATACAGAGCTGGGCCGATCTTGAGAAACAATTCCACAACTATTTCTACTCCAGCAACCATGAGATGAAGCTGTCAGACTTAACCAGCATCAGACAGAAGCACGAAGAATCGGTCCAAGATTATATTCAATGTTTCAGAGAAATGAGGAACTGATGCTACATTTGATTTTATCGGACTCTCAGCTAGCCGATCTGGTGTTTCACGGCCTTCTACCGCCAATCCACGAAAGATTTTTGGCTCAAGACTTCGAGAGCCTTGCCCACTTGGCCCAGAAAGTGACGGCCCACGAGCAGAGATTTCAAGAATCTAAGAAGGTGTTCAAAAAAGTCGCCCACGTCGCCTACGCAACAGACACACTCTCAAGCAACAGTGATGCGGATGTGGCAGTAGCCGAGTGGACCAGGAACAAGAAAGCAATAATCTGCCAGTGGTTGAAAAGGTCGGCCAAGGAAGAGAAATATGACTTTGATATCACTAAAGCGACGGGATCTTCGATCCGTGCTAAAGGAGAAGCAAATTCGGCCGCGGACAACCACGTTATCCCATCGCGATGATCTCAAAAGAAGAAATATTGCAAGTGGCACAATACCACCTCCCACAGCATAAACGATTGCAAGGTATTCAGACAGCAAATCCAATCGGCCATCGAAGTCGGGAAGATAAAGTTCGAAGAATCGGCTAAGCCGATCAAGGTTGATGGCAACCCTTTCCCGGTCAACATGGTCCAGACCGGCCACAGGCGAGCTGATCGGCAGCACCGAATGACATACAGCTTAGCCGAAACGCTAAAATCAGTCAGCGCCAACTCAGGGCCACCCCACAGAGAGCCGACTGGAGATATAACTACATCAATCAATATGGTGCACACCAACGCACGATCGACCGATCGTCGGCCCAAGCAGGACAACCGGCTGCGATTCCAACGTAGGATCCAGGAGGAAGAAGAGAGCCGACGCGACATGCCATACCAGAGGGCACCTGATTGACTGGGCTTGGCATACTACCACCGCCACGACGGTTATGACCCGCATTGGCATTGCAAGTTCTTCAGGTTCTGCTGGGAGCAAGGAATGAGGTTGCCAACCCTCGAAAATTGCCTAGCGTGTAGTGATTACAGGGAAGACAAATACAGGGGACCATAACTGGAGAGTTCTAGCCGATTCGTCCCCCGAGCCGTTCACCTTGACCAACATAAACCCTCTGTTCATGATCGGCTTGGCCCCATCCACCAAGACTTCTTTCAGGAAGAAGATCAAGAAGAGGCCGATGACAAGCAATCGGCCAACCCCCAATGGTGCCCTTCGGATCTCTTTACCAAAACACAGAAGAGAAAAATTCAGTGGCTCAAGAGCGAGGGGCAGGAGGAAGCAGTCCGACGGATGATCCAACAGCAACAACGTCAACAGGGCACAAAGCGATGGCGCACCAATAAACAAGTGGCCCCAACCGACAAAGCCAGAAGGGCGACAAAAGGCAAAACAGTAATTTCGGCATCAGTCAACATGGTCTTCATTCTACCAGCCGAGTTTGAGGTTGCTGAGGCCGATGCAGACACAGTGGAGGAGACCATGGCTAGACTACTTTTGTCCCCAGAACAAGCTATGTTTGAAAAACCTGAGGGGACTAAGAATCGACACCTGAAGCCACTATATGTGAAGGGATTCGTCAATGGCAAGCCGATGTCTAAGATGCTAGTCGATGGAGGGGCTGCTGGGGAAAGGAGCCGAAGACCTGATCAAGACAAACATGATTCTCAAAGACTTCGGCGGCAACGCTTCAGAGGCCAAGGGAGTTTTGAACGTTGAGCTGACCGTCGGTAACAAGACCATGCCCACTACATTTTTCGTCATCGACGGGAAGGGGTCATATAGCCTGTTACTAGGAAGGGATTAGATTCACGCCAACTGCTTTATCCCTTCTACAATGCACCAAAGTCTGATCCAGTGGCAAGGCGACAAGATAGAGATCGTGCCAGCCGACATATCAGTCAATGTTTCTAATGCCGATTTGCCACTCTCGGAAATCAATGGTATTGATTGCTGTCGGCAAAATCGGCAAGCCTATTTTCTAAAGGTGTCGATTCCGATATACGGCCCATTGGAGACGACGAGCCTCAATTGCTACTTTGAAGGCGTCATGGAGGGCTCGGCGTCTACGGCGAGGACACCGTGGACAACAACGACGGCAAACTTGGGCAAGGTTTTATGTCGGCCGACGAGGTAGAAGAAGTTGACATGGAACAGGAGATAAGCCTAGGCCGACATATATTAGCAAAAATTTGTCTTCTCATTGTAGATCCAAGCTCATCAATTTATTAAAAGAACACAAAGACTATTTTGCTTGGGATTACTTGTGAGATGTCGGTCTTAGCCCATCCATTGTTGTGCATCGGCTACCTATAAAGCACGGGTACCGCGGTACAAGCAGCCTCCCAGGAGGTTTAAAGCCGATATGTATGATGCGATCAAAGACGAAATCACTCGGTTGTACGATGCCGGATTTATTTGGCCCTACCGATATGCAAAGTGGGTTTCCAACATAGTTCCAGTTCTAAAGAAAAACAACAAGCTTAGGGTATGTATCGACTTTAGGGATTTGAACAAGGCTACCCCCAGGGCGAGTACCGATGCCTATAGCCGATCTGCTAGTGGACGCGCCTCCGGCCATAAAATCATAAGTTTCATGGACGGCAACGCAGGTTACAACCAGATATTCATGACCGAAGAAGACATTCACAAGACAGCTTTCAGATGCCCAGGGGGAGTCGGCCTGTATGAATGGGTCGTCATGACGTTCGACTTGAAAAATGCTGGGGCCACGTATCAAAGGGCCATGAACTACATTTAACATGACATGATTGGCTCCCTGGTGGAAATTTACATTGATGATGTCGTTGTTAAATCTAGGGAAACAGAAGACCACATAGCCGATCTAAGACAGGTCTTGGAGAGAACGAGAAAATATGGCCTGAAGATCAACCCCTTGAAGTGTGTGTTCGGAGTATCGGCCGGGCAATTCTTAGGATTTCTTGTTCACGAAAGAGGAATTGAAGTCACACCAAGGAGCATTGACGCAATCAAGACGATTCAGCCTCCAAATAACAAGAAGGATCTACAATCTACGATCGGCAAATCAATTTCATCGGGCGGTTCATAGCCAATCGCGAGAAAAGATGGAGCCGTTCACACCATTGTTTCGGCTGAAGGCTGATCAAGCATTCACCTGGGGGGCCAAGCAGCAGAAAGTGCTAGAAAATATCAAGGACTACCTAAGGTCACCTCCAGTCTTGATTTCTCCACAAAAAGGGATACCATTCGGGTTATATCTGTCAGCCGACGAAAAATCCATTGGCTTAGTTTTGATCCAGGAGGTCGAAGGGAAAGAGAAGGCCATCTTTTATCTCAGCGATGGCTTCTGGATGCCAAAACAAGGTATTCACCAGTGGAAAAATTATGTCTCTGCCTGTATTTTTCATGCACAAAGTTAATGCATTATCTATTATCCAACGAGTGCATTGTGGTATGCAAAGCCGACATGGTAAACTATATGCTATCAGCTCAAGTGCTAAAAGGACGGGTTGGGAAGTGGATATTTGCCTTAACAGAATTTGATCTATGCTATCAAGCACCCAAGGCAGTGAAAGGACAAGCGATAGCTGATTTCATAGTAGAACACAGAGATGATTCAATCGGCTCAGTACAAATTATTCCTTGGACTCTAACTTTCGATGGTTCGGTTTGCACCAATGGTTGCGCGGCTTGGTACTAATTTCTCCCAGGGGGCAAGCTTTGAGTTTGATTTTTCAATCACGCCCCACACCACAAACAACCAAGCCGAGTATGAAGCTATGCTCAAAGGGCTACAACTACTCAAGGAAGTTGAAGCCAACGCCATCGAAATAATGGGAGATTCCCTATTACTCGTCAGTCAGTTGTTAGGAGAATTTGAATGCAAGAATGACGTGCTGATGGTCTACTATCAAAAATGCCGAGAATTGATGGACAGCTTTCGGCTAGTGACATTGAAGCATATCCCCCAGGAACAAAACACAGAAGCCAATGATCTGGCTCAGGGGGCATCAGGCTACAGGCCAATGATGAAGAACGTTGAAGTAGAGATCGCCACCATAATAGCGGACGACTGGAGGTTTCAAGTCTACAATTACCTGCAAAATCCTTCCTTGTCGGCTTCATGGAAATTGCGCTACAAGGCTTTGAGATACGTTTTGCTTGACGAAGAACTGTACTATCGGACGATTTATGGTGTGCTGCTCAAATGTCTAAGTGCCGATCAAGCCAAGGTGGCCATCGGAGAAGTGCACGAAGGGATTTGCGGTACGCATCAATTGGCTCACAAGATGAAATGGCTACTTTGACGAGCAGGGTACTTTTGGCCGACGATGCTGGAAGATTGTTTCAAGTACTACAAGGGCTGCCAGGACTGCCAGAAGTTTGGGGCTATCCAAAGAGCACCAGCATCGGCTATGAACCCTATAATCAAGCCTTGACCATTCAGAGGTTGGGGAATCGACATGATCGGCCAGATCAATCCACCCTGAAGCAAAGGACACAGGTTTATATTGGTGGCAACCGATTATTGTACCAAGTGGGTGGAAGCAATTCCTTTGAAGAAAGTTGACTCTGGGGATGCCATCGAGTTTGTTAAGGAACACATTATATACCGATTCAGCCTCCCTCAGACAATAACTACGGATCAAGGATCTATTTTTATCTCAGATGAGTTTGTTTAGTTTGCCGATGGCATGGGGATCAAGTTGCTCAATTCTTCACCATACTATGTGTTAACTTTGGAATTTGGTAATGAGGTTCCTAAGTCCTAAGGAGGCAAGGTGGAATCGGAATTGGGCGAGGTCGGGGTTGTATCGGCTAAAGAGGAATCGATGCCGGGGATGGTGGTGGGAATGGGTTGAATGGAGCAAATGACGGCCGATTCCGAGTTTGAAAGAGATAAGACCGTATCCAATGCGAAACTTGAAGATAAGTGGGGATTCGGATGTTAATGGCGCGTTTAAAGATATTGCCACCTATGGATAAAGTCCTGTAATGGCAGTTGTATCTGTAATTTTGAGTTTGTTAAATTGTTAGTTTTAGTGGATCTTGTTAGGAATGATATGATGTTTAGATAGAGTCGAAGTTATTACAGATATTTGTATTTCGGGTATAAATAGAACCGAGACCCTGTGTATAAGGACGATTTCAATCAATCTAATCTTCGGCGCATCGCCATCCTTTTCCTTTTGGACGAACAACTTGTTTGGCTTTGGGCTGCATCGTCTCGATCCCCGAACTCGGGTAGATGTTTGTCGTTAGTGGTGAGATTACTTGTTTCTAATGCTTCCATCGCAATGACACATTGGATTCAGTAGTTTTGCTACGCCATATATCATATAGTGCATATGAACCAACCGGTGCTTAGATCTATCTTGTAGTTGACTCATCCTTTCGAGGATGTATGGTCGCGATGCTAGGTCTAAGGGCTGGTTGATTCGTATGCGTATCTACCATCTTACGGAGTGTAAGTCGAAAGTAATAGATTGAATGCTTCTTTTGATACTTAATGCTGCATCAAGATTGAACTATTGAGTCGTCTTTAGAATCATTGGCAATTTATTCTTTTGGACTTATACTATCGGGATAGCGTCGGGGTTTCGCGACCTTATCTATCTTAATATGTTTCTTTTAATATGATTGTTTTTAGATCTACGGTAGGGCCGTAGTTCGTATCTAGGTTGTGTTTACTTATGTTCTTAAATCTAGGAACGTTATGCTCGCATGAGATTCATTGGAGCATCGGCCGATTTAATGTCAGTTTCCCGGCATCGGCTGGTTTATTGATCTGTACATTTGTTATTCTTCGTCATATTTGGACCAGACAGCTGGTGATCGCCTTGGCGTAGCCGATATACTTCGGTCGCTTGGCCCAAATATGGCCGGGAATAGCATGTGTACGATCATGGACTTCCTCGGCCGATGCCGCGGGAGTTTGACCTAACGCTTAATGGATATTTTCTTGTATTTTCTCTTGTTGATTGGCAGATCAAATCAACTGGCACGCTCTACACATTGTAGGAAGCTAAGAACGACCTGCACTGGAGTCAAGCAGATCTCCCAGGCCAGCGAGTGAGAGAGATTTCTCGTCAACACGCTTCTTGGCACGCCCAGTGGGACTATCTTTGTCGGCTCGACTCGGACGAATAGACTCAGCCGACAAGATGGTCGACTCCAAGATCCCCGGCATCACACAGGACAATGTTGTGCACTGTAAAAATGGATCAACTATCGGCTGAACGGCAAGCCGAGTATAAGAGGATGGTGGAGGAACTCCCGAACAATTACCTTCAATCCTTTACCCAAACAAGGTGGAACGGTCCACCAAAAGTACAAGTTCAGCCTCAACGATACCATAGCATCCTCGTCGAGTGATGCGAAGGGCAGAGAAAGTGGAAGAACCAACTCATGTGCGGGATGATCGGGCCGTGTACTCTTTGCAAGATCGGATCGACTCGGCCGTCCATCACGCGTTGGTCAACCGGAGCAGCATCTGGTCAACACCCTCAACAATATGATTTCTCATGTGGTTGATGCCAAGGTAGAGCTGCTGCAAAGGGGTCCTACATATTTCACGAATGGCAAGTTTCCGATTACGGACACTAGTCACCCAAGACCGGCCGCTTCCACTAATAGCGCAGCCCAACCCGCGGGAGGAGTCGCCACTGAGCCCAAGCGGGGCATGTGAAACCGGCGGTCACTATTTTAAACCGACAACAACCGCTGCCCCAAGGTCAATTCGACATGTTTCACCATAATCGGCGGCGAGCCGATTGATCATGGCGGACATCGGAATATCGGGGATGTTTCCGAGACCGCCAACGCCACCACCGGAATCCCGGCCGCCACCGCCGATCATCGCTACCAATACCAAGGGGGTCGTCGGGATCATCATTACGGCCCCGGACACCGCCACGGTGTATCGCAGCACGTATGTCGTATGACCCATACGAGCCGATACGACAAGATAATAGGACACGGGCCGAGCTAATTGCGACGTTATGCGAGATCGGTTCGGCCTCAAACCAAAAGACTCGGGAATATGTACCGTACCCTTACAGGAGCATCTCGAAAGAATTCCATTACCCAACCGGTACAGAATCCCGGATTTCTCTAAGTTCTCGGGACAAGACAATATATCTACTTACGAGCATATCGTAGATTCTTAGCACAATGTGGTGAAGCATCGGCTACGACCCTTTGAGAGTTCGGCTATTTCCCCTTTCTCTTTCGGGATCGGCCTTCACTTGGTTCTCCTCGTTGCCTTACAACTCGATTCAGAGTTGGGCCGATCTTGAGAAACAGTTCCATAGCTATTTTTATTCTGGCAACCATGAAATGAAGCTGTCAGACCTCACCAGCGTCAGGCAAAAACATAATGAATCGGTCCAGGACTACATTCAGCGCTTCAGAGAAATGAGAAACCGATGCTACAGCCTGGTGCTATCGGACGCTCAGCTGGCCGATTTAGCCTTCCATGGTCTGATCGCGCCAATCGGGGAAAGATTCTCTCGCAGGACTTTGAAAGTCTAGCCCACAGCGCAGAGGGTAACGGCCCATGAACAACGTTTCCAAGAAACCGGGAAGGCCGTCAAGACCATAACACAAGTCATCGTTGACTCAGATTATGGATCCGACGACGACGAAACAAAAGTGGTGGCAGCCGAATGGGCTAAGAACAAGAAGGCCATCGTCTGCCAGTGGCTGCTGAAGACGGCCAAAGAAGAGAAATACGATTTTGACATCACTAAAGCCGACAAGATCTTCGATTTACTACTCAAAGAGAAACATATTCAGTTGCCTAAAAATCATGTGATCCCGTCGGCCGAAGAGTTGAAAAAGAAGAAATACTGCAAGTGGCACAACTCTACATCTCACACCACGAACGATTGCAAAGTCTTCGGACGCAGATCCAATCGGCCATCGAGGCCGGAAAGTTGAAGTTTCTTGACTCAAGTCGGCCCATGAAAGTAGACGGCAATCCGTTCCCGTCAACACAGTCCATGCCGGCCTCGGACGAATTAATCGGCGAGGACAAAACGACGTACGGCTTAGCCGGTACAGCGATCGAGGCCGAAACGAGAGAGGGCCGGATAGGAAACCCCACCGCACAAATCAACATGGTGCGCCGGTTATCGATCGCGCGGCGACGGCCGATCCACGAGCGAAGCGAGATACCACCGTCAATACCGGTCTCGGCGTGAAGAAAGCTACGGACGAAGCACCTCGCCGGCATGATCGAAGAGTCCAAAGCCGGCGAAACATAGCAAGCCATGACGATCCACATTGGCATTGCGGCTTCTTCGAGCATTCTTTGGGAATCCAGCATGAGACTACCAACACTTGGAAGCGCCGGCATGTAACGACCATCACGGTCATGATGAACACGGGAGCTCGTCATCGGCAAGTCAGTCCGGTTCATTCCCGAGCCGTCCAACTAAGCCGGAGGCGGCGACCGGTCCACGATCGGCTCGGCCCGGTCCATCAAGACTTCTTCGTCAACGAGAATCATGACGGGGACGATCGCAATAACGAGGAGGCCGACGAGGAGGGATCGGCCAATCCCCGTGGTGCCGTCGATCTATTTACGAAGACCCGAAAAGGAGAATTCCGGCTTAAGCGTGAAGGGAGAGAGGACGAGGTGGCACAAATGATATACGAACAACGCCGTCGGTGGGCAAGATAAAGAGAGGTGGGTACCCAAGCGGGAGAACGCTACGGCCACCGAAGAGCAAGGCGAAGAAAGCCCCACCGGCCAGCCGGAAAGGGCAGCGAAAGGGAAAGGTAAAGCTACCGCATCGGTCAACATGGTCTTCGTGTTGCCCGCCGAATGATGCCCCGAAGCCGCGAGATACTATTGAAGATGACCGGCAAAACTAATGATCTCGCCGGACCAGGCCATCTTCGACAAGCGGAAGGAACCGAAAATCGACATCGAAGCCGTTGTACGTTAAAGGGTTCGTCAACGGCAAGCCGATTTCCAAGATGCTAGTCGATGGAGGAGCGGCGGTCAACCTCATGCCTTACGCAACTTTCGAAAGCTTGGAAAAGGAGCCGAAGACCTGATCAAAACCAACATGGTACTCAAGGACTTCGGCGGCAACCCATCAGAGACCAAAGGCGTTCTCAACGTCGAGCGACCATCGGCAACAAAGCGTGCCCACGACGTTTTTGTCATCGACGGGAAGGGGTCTTACGGCCTCTTTCGTAAGGGACTGGATCCACGCTAGCGCTGCATCCCTTCTACAATGCACGAGCCTCATCCGGTGGGACGGCGACAAGATCGAGATCGTGCCGCCGACAGTCAATTAGTATCGTCGGTGCCGATTTGCCGCTTTGGGAAATCGAAGGCATCGAATGTTTATGCAGGAAAGTCGCAAGCCGATTTTCTAAACGTGTCCAATTCAACGATACAGCCCATCGGAAGCGACGAGCCGCAGCTACTGCGAACAAGACATGGTGGAGGGATCCAGCGTGCTCGGCGTGGCCACCACGGACGAAGACGATGGCAAGTTAGGACAGGGCTTCACGTCGGCCGACGAGTTAGAAGAGATCGACATCGGATCTGGCGACAAGCCAAGGCCGACGTACATTAGTCAAAATTTATCTCCTCTTTGTAGATCCCAACTTATTGAATTATTAAAAAGAATATAAAGATTGCTTCGCATGGGAATACTTGAAATGCCCGGTCTAAGACGATCGATAGTGGTCCATCATTGCCAATCAAGGCAGGATATCGGCCATTCAAACAACCTCCCGGGAGGTTCAAAGCCGACATGTACGAGCGCAATTGGGACGAAATCACTCGGCTATACGACGCAGGGTTCATTCGGCCTTGCCAATATGCTGAATGGATCTCTAATATCGTCCCGATATTAAAGAAGAACGGCAAACTTCGAGTGTGCATCGATTTCAGAGACCTAAACAAGGCAACTCCAAAAGACGAATACCCAATGCCAATAGCCGACATGCTTGTCGAAGCCGCCTCGAGCCACAAAATCATTAGCTTCATGGACGGCAATGCAGGGTACAACCGAGATATTCATGGCCGAGGAGGACGTCCATAAAACGACTTTTCGATGCCCGGGCGCGATCGGCCTCTACGAGTGGGTGGTGATGACGTTCGGCCTAAAGAATGCGGGCAACATATCAAAGAGCAATGAACTACATTTTTCACGACATGATCGGTGCATTGGTAGAGATATACATCGACGATGTCGTCGTCAAATCAAGAGAGATAGAAAGCCACATTGCAGATCTAAGGCAGGTGCTTCAACGGACGAGGAAATATGGATTGAAGATGAATCCACTCAAGTGTGCGTTCGGCGTGTCGGCCGGGCAGTTCTTAGGATTCCTCGTTCATGAAAGAGGAATCGAAGTAACACCAAGGAGCATTAATGCAAGTAAGACAATTCAACCCCTAAGGATAAATGACAACTCCAATCATTGATCGGAAAGATAAACTTCATTAGACGGTTCATAGCTAACATCTCAGAGAAAATGGAACCGTTCACACCATTGCTTCGGCTTAAGGCCGATCAGATATTCACATGGGGGGCATAGCAACAGAAAGCGTTAGACGACATAAAATATTATTTAAGCTCTCCCCCAGTTCTAATTCCCCCGCAGAAAGGAATGTCGTTCAAGCTGTACCTGTCTGCCGACGACAAGTCCATCGGCTCCATTCTGATCCAAGAAGTCGATGGCAAGGAAAGGGCCATTTTCTATCTTAGCCGGCGGCTGCTAGATGCGAGACTAGATATTCACTGTTGAAAAGCTATGTACGTGCCTCTATTTCTCATGCACAAAATTAAGGCACTATCTCTTGTCCAATGAATGCACCGTGACTTGCAAAGCCGACGTAGTCAAGTACATGCTATCGGCTCCAGTGCTCAAAGGGAGGATCGGAAAGTGGATATTTGCGTTGACCGAATTCGATCTGAGGTATCAGGCCCCAAGGACAGTAAAAGGACAGGCCCTGGCCGATCTCATTGTGGAACATAGACGCGACTCAATCGACTCCGTAGAGATCACGCCCTGGACCACGACTTTCGATGGCTCGATGTACCAACGCAGCTGTGGAATCGGCTTAGTTTTTATCTTACCCAAGGGGGCAAGCTTGGTCGCCTTCGCCATCGGCCCCACGTTACGAATAACCAAGCCGAGTATGAAGCCGTCCTCAAGGGGCTACTCCAACTCGGAGAAATGGAGGCGTGCGGTCGAGATAATGGGAGACTCGTTGCTCGTCATTAGTCAATTGTCGGGAGAGTATGAGTGCAAAAATGACGCACTAATAATCTATCATCAACGGTGCTAGGGAATTAATGGAAGGATTTCGGCTAGTCACTTTGAAGCATATTCCCGGGAGCGGAACACGGAGGCCAATGACACTGGCTCAAAGGGCATCGAGCTATCGGCGATGCTAAGAGATGTCGACATAGGCATCGCCACCATCACGACCGACGATTGGAGATTCGACGTCTACAATTACCTCAAAAACCCTTCTCAATCGGCCACAAGGAAGCTACGGTACAAGGCGTTGCGGTATGTGTTGCTCGACGAAGATTTATACTATCGGACAATCGATGGCATACTTGCTCAAGTGTTTGAGCGCCGATCAAGCCACGGTAGCCATCGGAGAGGTACATGAAGGAATCTGCAGTACACATCGGTCGGCACACAAAATGAAGTGGCTACTTCGCCGAGCCGGGTATTTCGGCCGACAATGCTAGAAGATTGTTTTAAATACTATAAAGGATGCCAAGGCGCCAAAAATTTGGCACGGTGCAACGAGCTCCGGCGTCGGCCATGAACCCGATCATTAAACCATGGCCTTTCGGAGGGTGGGGCATGGACATGATCGGCCAAATCAATCCACCTTCAAGCAAGGGGCACAAGTTTATACTAGCAGCCACAGATTATTTCACAAAATGGGTAGAAGCAATTCCCCTTCGAAAAGTGGATTCTAAAGATGCAATCGAGTTCGTCAAGGAACACATCATCTACGGAGTTCGGCATTCCGCAAACGATAACGACCGACCAAGGGTCCATCTTTGTCTCGGACGAGTTCATCCGGTTCGCCGATGGCATGGGGATCAAGCCGCTTAACTCTTCGCCGTATTACGCACAAGCCAACGGTCGGGCGAAGCGTCAAACAAAAGCTTAATCAAGCTGATCAAAAGAAAGATATCGAGCATCCCAAACAATGGCACACCCGATTAGCCAGAAGCTTTGTGGGCCTATCGGATGGCGTGTCATGGGTCCATCCAAGTTTCGCCATACAAGCTGGTCTATGGACACGAAGCGGTACTTCCATGGGAAGCGTGATCGGCTCAAGACGCATTCGGTTGCAAGACCAACTCATAGCCGACGACTATTACAATCTCATGATAGACGAATCGAAGGATCTTGCCTTATCAAGAATGAGAGCCTTAGAAAAAGTAACAAGAGATAAGGAACGGGTAGCCGGGCATTACAATAAAAAGGTTGTCCCTAAATCATTTGAGGAAGGCGAGCTCATTTGGAAGCTCATACTCCCAATCGGATCCGAGAGATAACAAATTCGGCAAATGGTCGCCGAATTGGGAGGGGCCTTTCAAGGTACACAAATGCGTATCCAAGGGAGCCTACATGCTGAAAGGACTAGATGGGGAGGTCTTCGGAAGGGCCCTCAACGGAAAATATCTGAATAAGTACTACCCAAGCATGTGGATCAACGCGTGAGTCGGCTATCGCCACAATGGGCCGACCCACGACAGCCGATGCCTTATGGAGCATCGCCTTTAGGCATTCGCTTTCCCCTCCCATGCCCCATGACCCCCGGTAGAGATCAACATGACTACTATCGACAAGTTTCGTCGACATCGACGCTATCACCAAAACTTGGGGGGCATACACATACGCTACACATGCGTGAGACAATCGGACAATGCGCATGGTCGGAAAAGCCAACTTTGGACCAATCAAGCTAAGGAGTTGAAGAAACTTCAAGTCACAAGGAACCCAGGGAACATTAAAACGCGTTTTATTCAAAGTCGGCGCAAGGCCGTCTTGGACTACATGTTTACGGTACTCCCTAATGGCCGCGGGGCTCGCTCAAAGGGCTTTGCGGTTTCCATTTCCGAGCATCCAGGATCGATGCTCCAACCGAGTGACCCTTATGTCGGTAGTGGTGATCAACAACTCGTTGGCGAGTTGGGCCGCCTCCCCTCCGGCCGGTCGGCGCGCAAGCGTCGGGTACGCCATGGGGGCAGCACTGGAATGCCACCAAGGTGGAAAGCCGGCTGGCGCCGGTGGCGAGCCTCCAACTCCCTAAAGCGCTTGCTGCGCCCTCACTCGTCGGTCTGGTTGACCGACAGCTCGTCTAACGTCTCCATGATTCCACTGGATCACCCGAAGCGGGTGCGGCAGCTGCAATGGATTCCGTCCACGAGTTTTCGAAACTAGAAATCGGTAAAAGTAGAAGAGTTGAGGTACCACCGGTTCACCGACGAGCTAGAAGACGCCATGAGAAGCCCGGCCGTAGAATCAAAGGACTAGGTGTTTCACTATTGCAAGTTCGTCGCTTTCGGCCGTCGTTATTCGGAAGAGCGGGAAGCCCATTTATAGAAAGAAAAGATACGATTCTTGGATATGAAAGGTCGCTGCCAACCCAAGAGTCAAAGAGGTCATTATTAAGGCGTCGGGAATCGTTGAAAACTAGTGATTGTGCAGGAATGGATGCTGTCACCGGGGCTCACGGGTTCCGGGCTCTGATTCGAGAGGGTCGGCCTACGAAACGGGCGACGACGTAATCGGATATTATCGGCCGATGGCTAGAGAATCGAATAACCAAAAGACGGACGCTAAGCGATTGGGCGTCACTTCGGGGAAAGTTCTAACTAAACGATACGAGCACATTTGATACAAGCTGTCAGGTTACATCACAAAGCACATGCCGGAGAAACACGAGGCCGACCTCGCAGGGTCGGACATTTTACAATCTTCATTTCTTTAGAAAATCGGCTATCGCCGATAGAGTTGTCGACCTAACTGGTCAATCTCGTCGATTGCCACGAGGTCGTCGGCCTCGGACCCCGCCACCGATCGAGCGCTTTGCACCAAGCCCCGTAAATGCGCAACGGCCGCCCCGATGCTTCTGCGTTCAGCTTCAACCTTGGCCGGCAAATCGGCCATATACTCTTCATGGACATCAATCTCGTTGGTAATCTGAACGAGATCGGCTACCAGCTGATCCCGGCGGGCACGAAGTTGTTCAAGCTTGGCGGTCGGCTCGGTTTTTAGGCGGTCGAAGGCGGTTTTTCGGGCTTCAATGGCGTCTTTGGTCGATTGGATGGCAGCCGCCCGCGCCTGACTCTCACGCCGATCAATGACTCGCTGCCGGGCTCGTTCGTATTTTAGCTGGTAAGCTTCCATGAAGGTCGCCGGCGCGATGGCTTCGGCTACAGCATCCGGCAGTTCGTCTTGGATATCCCAGAATCATGCGCATATGGAGCCGCAGTCGACCACCAGCGCATCTAACGAGGCGTCCAGTCGGTTGCCGATGTCAGCCAGGGTGGCCTTCAGGTTCTCAGCCGACGCTGCAAGCGTTTCCTCGCCAGCATTGCCAGGCTCCTCAAACTCCGACAAGTCAAAGTTGAGGAGATCGGCCACGCGCTGCAGAAGAAAGAAAGGGTCAGAGGCATGGCGAAACCAATGGCCAGGGCCGGTCAGCTTAACGTCGGCTCCGTCGTCGGGATTACCGGTTCGGCTGGATCGTTCCCCGTGGCCGTCTGGCTTTTCCTGCCAATATCATCGTCGCCGCCCCCAACAGCGTGGTACATTCACTCGGCGCGGGGAGCGGCCGGCGGGGATCACGGAAGCTGCAAAAGGAAAACGGGATTAGCGAGACAAACTAATTGATTATCACGGACAAAGGGGTAAGAGCCGATTACGGCGGAAGCGGGCGAGGGGCACGACCGCCGGTTTCTTGAACTACAAGGAAGACAAATCGATACGAGGTAAACATCGCAAGACCAGGAACAATGAAGTAAAAACTTACGGGAGGACGTCTCATCGGCGGGCTTGGGGGGCGGAGCGTCGGTTGGGGCGTTCACCGATTCGGGACTCGAAGCCCCGATTTCGACAACCGCACGGACGGCTACGGCGCCTCTTCGTCGGCGGCGGCGTCGAGGAACCGCTCGACGGCCGGATGCGGAGGAGGAGGCGCCGGCCGAGGCGATCGGTTCTATCTTTTCGCCCTTTTGGGCGGAGTGCGATCGATGAACGGCGGTGGCGCCGCCTTCCTTTCGGTGCGATCGGATGGCGCACCCGCCCTCGCAATAGACGAAAGCTTGGCGCCCCCGGCCGATGGCCGACGGAGCAAGGCCCCCATGTCCAAAACGCTGGTTTGTATTCGATGGGGCTCCCGAGTCGCTACCGTCGGCCGCTCCGTTTCTATTTCCGTGAAGTCAAAGCACAAATGTTAAATCGGCGACACGGTCGGTGAATGAATCGTAGGAAGGGAATAATTGGTGTGAGGAGAAATATACCGAGGGGATCTCGTCAGGCGGAGCAAGTCAATGTAGCAAGACGTAGTTGGTGAAAAATGTGGCGTCTAAGTTCCAACCACCATCGGTCGTAAGCGGCGCTTCTTCTTGTCGACGGGGTGATTCTCGCGGCGTCGCCGAAGATAGGACCAACTATGTTCAGCAGTGAGTTCATCATCAGATCTTGGCCGACCGCTCCTCTGGTCTCGATCTTATCGACGTAGAAGATGCCGAGTGGGAAGTTGCCCGAGGCCAAATTGCCTCGCGGCCGATGTCGGGTAGTAAAATTCATAACTCCGAGCCGTTGATCGGCCTTGATGAACCCCGGTCGGGCGAGAATGCGGGGAGATAAACGAGACGAAGAACAATTTTCTACACCTTGGGTTGTCGGCTGAATTGAGGTCGTCCCATTTGAAATCGATCGGCGGCTCGAAAGATCCTTGGTCGGAGTAGAAGTACCAGGTGCGGTTGTCGTGGGATAACCCATCGTAGAAAGCCACGAACCAATCGGCCAACAGCTCAGCCGATTGCCTTGAACCTGCATGGGCGGCGGCTGCTTCTCCATAGTTGGTGCATCGCCTGGTAGTGATTTGGTCACCTTCTTCATCTTCGATTAGCTCCGGCCTTGGGAATCCGGCGTGCGGGCGGGGCCGACCGGCCATGTTTTGGGTGGCCAACACCAGCCCAGATTTGGAGGAACCACCGGGGGCCGCCGGTGTTGGCAGGGCGTTGGCGGCTATTTTTGTGGCGGCTTGATGCGGCATTTGATACGTGTAGCCGAGGAGGTATTTTCCCAACGTGAACTCTGTCCCGTCGGCTAGGATTTCAGCCATTATTTGCCAATTAGCGGTCAGCCCATAGCTCGATCCGCAGAACATGAATTTTTCTAACCACATCATCAGGAAGGCAGTGTATTCTCGGTGGCTGACTGTTCCATCTTTCATGTTTTGGGCAATGAAACCACTCCATCCACCGATGGCTTTGGTTTTGAACTGGTGTTGGCCTTTTCGGTTCAAGACGCATGGATTAGCCGATGATTCGATGTCCAGCCCAGTTGTCATATACACATCGGCTAGTGTAATGGTCATCGGCCCCTGCCTGAAGAGGAAGGCATTGAAACTGTCGTTCCAAAAGTAGGCTGCAGCCGATAGGAGGGGTTCGTCTTTTTCCATGTTGGCTATGGACAGTTCCAAGCATTGGGCAAGCTTTCTTTCTTCCCATTGGGTGTACTTGGCCGATTGTATTCTCTTGTACCATTCGGTCCAAGCCGTGTCGGTAGACGGCCAAGCCTTGAAAGTCCCGTTCGGTGGGAAAGAGATGGTGTGGCGTATTGAAGGGCATGCGGTTGGTTTCGGCTATGATCACGTCGGTTGTGCAGCCATCGCCGATAGGCTAAGGAAGTATTTTCCCTCTTGTGTTAAATTGGGGATGAGCACTTGGTGAGAGAGAGGTGCTGCAATTCGAAAGAGGTGGGAAAAGTCTTGATCGAAGGTGATGGTGTTTATAGTTTGGAATAAGAGAAGCATTAATCGTAAGAATGCGGGATGAGGTGATATTGAAAATTACCAAGCAAACTTTTGGTATAAGGGCGTTTGGAGGAACGAGTTAAGGGTAAGATTACAAAAAAAAGAGAAGAAAAATACCCGAGGGAATTCGTTCGTGGCGGTGGGAGGCGTCCGGTGGCGGCGGCGGCGGTTGCGGTCGTGGTAGGTGCGACGGTGGCCGGCGAGTTGGAGGTGCTTGAGGTCGCAGCGGAGGCCATCGGGGAGGTCGGAGACGAAGATGGGGCTCGAAGGATGTGGAAAGTGTTGAACGCCGATGGAGTCGCCGGAGGAGAGAGAGAGAAGGGCGGGAGGTTTGTTTGAGAAGGAAGGCGGCGCACGATGGGAGCGTGGGTGGCTTGCCCAGGAAAGTGGATATTTAAAGAGCTCTTGGGAGAAGCCGAGACGATTCGGGCCAAGAAGGGAATAGGAGTTTGAGTAGATAAACAAATCCGCAACACTTTATGTTACGGACTTGGGGGCATGTGTTAACACCTGGAACTTGGTAATGAGGTTCCTAAGTCCTAAGGAGGCAAGGTGGAATCAGAATTGGCCGAGGTCGGGGTTGTATCGGCTAAAAGAGGAATGGTCGGTAGGATGGTCGGGAATGGGTTGAATGGAATGCATGGCCGATTCCGAGTTTGAAAGAGATAAGACCGTATCAATGCGAAACTTGAAGATAAGTGGGGATTCGGATGTTAATGGCGCGTTTAAAGATATTGCCACCTATGGATAAAGTCTGTAATGGCGGTTGTATCGTAATTTAGGAGTTTGTTAAATTATTAGTTGTAGTGGATCTTGTTAGGAATGATATGATGTTTAGATAGAGTCCGAAGTTGTTACGATATTTGTATTTGGGTATAAATAGAACCCGAGACCCCGTGTATAAGGACGATTTCAATCAATCTAATCTTGGCGCATCGCCATCCTTTTCCTTTTGGACGAACACCTTGTTTGGCTTTGGGCTGCATCGTCTCGATCCCCGAACTCGGTAGATGTTTGTCGTTAGTGGTGAGATTACTTGTTTCTAATGCTTCCATCGCAATGACACATTGGATTCAGTAGTTTTGCTACGCCATATATCATATAGTGCATATGAACCAACCGGTGCTTAGATCTATCTTGTAGTTGACTCATCCTTTCGAGGATGTATGGTCGGCGATGCTAGTCTAAGGAATTTGGTTGATTCGTATGCGTATCTACCATCTTACGGAGTGTAAGTCAAAAGTAATAGATTGAATGCTTCTTTTGATACTTAATGCTGCATCAAGATTGAACTATTGAGTCGTCTTTAGAATCATTGGCAATTTATTCTTTTGGACTTATACTATTTGGGGATAGCGTCGGGGTTTCACCGAGCCTTATCTATCTTAATATGTTTCTTTTAATATGATTGTTTTTAGATCTACGGTAGGACCGTAGTTCGTATCTAGGTTGTGTTTACTTATGTTCTTAAATCTAGGAACGTTATGCTCGCATGAGATTCATTGGAGCATCGGCCGATTTAATGTCAGTTTCCCGGCATCGGCTGGTTTATTGATCTGTACATTTGTTATTCTTCGTCATATTTGGACCAGACGGCTGGTGATCGCCTTGGCGGAGCCGATATACTTCGGTCGCTTGGCCTAAATATGGCCGGGAATAGCATCTGTACGATCATGGACTTCCTCGGCCGATGCCGCGGGGGTTTGACCTAACGCTTAATGGATATTTTCTTGTATTTTCTCTTGTTGATTGGCAGATCAAATCAACTGGCACGCTCTACACATTGTAGGCAGCTAAGAAGGACCTGCACTGGAGTCAAGCAGATCTCCCAGGCCAGCGCGTGAGAGAGATTTCTCGTCAACACTATGCTCGTGCCAGCGGGCAGCGAGAGGCCTCAAACAAGAGTTTAATCAAGCGATAAAAAGAAATATCGTCGAGTACCGAAGCAATGGCACCGATTAGCCGAATCACTTTGGGCCTATCGGATGGCTTGCCACGATCAATCCAGGTGCCTCCGTATAAACTGGGTCTCACGGACATGAAACAGTTATGCCATGGAAAAATATCATCGGCTCAAGGAGGATTCAGTTACAAGATCAGCTCACGGCCGATGATTATTATAACTTAATGGTGGATGAATCAGAAGATCTAGTTCTATCAAGGATGTGTGCCCTGGAAAAAGTGACCAGTGACAAGGAGCGAGTAGCCCGTCATTATAATAGAAAGTTGTGCCTAAGTATTTTTAGGAAGGTAGAACTCGTTTGGAAGTTAATATTGTCGATTGGATCAAGAGATAACAAATTCGGCAAGTCACCTAGCGGGAAGGGCTTTTCAAGATCCACGATGCGTCTCCAAAGGAGCCTACATGCTGGAAGGTTTGCACGAAGAGGTGTTTGGACAGGCCCTAAATGGCAAATATCCGAAGAAGTATTACCCGGTGTTTGGATCAACTCATGATTCGGCCAAGGTCTTGCCGATTCATATTAGCCGATGTGTTGAATACGCACGCCTTTAGGTCATTTTTGTGGTAAGTTTTTCCCCTAATTTTTATACATTGGCTCTGCCTAGCCGACAGCGGTATGATATTCGGTTTGATAATTTTATTAATGTTGAAGACATCATCACAAAATTAAGGGGACATACAATACAATATCAAGAATCGGACGCATCGGGGACGTAGCAAATTTTCAAATTTTTCCAACCGTCCGATTGATCGGCAAGCATGCACATGAATGACATTGAACAAGGATTGAGTAAACCGATTACAAAAGAGTTCGAGCCGGTCACAAGATGAAACATGAGTGTGAGTTACAAAAATTTCCTAGGCAACTATTACAATCGGTTCGGCGGGAAAGGAAGTTGGTGATAGCCGATATCACCTTACGACGAATCTCGTCTATCTCTTCGATGGCTTTGGCATCGTTGCATCACTTCCCGTCACCGGCTTCACCGCCTTGGTCAGATCGGACAAATATGACACGGCCGCCTTGATTTTCACTCGCTTGGTCTTCAATTTCCTTCGGCGGGCCGGCCACGCGTTGTTCCTTGACCTGGATCTCGGCCGACCTTGGCGAGCTCGACCGCCGATTCATCCCGAGCGCTTGCGAAGCTGCTCGAGCTCGGCAATCGGTTCAATCTTTAGAGCGTCGAATATTGCTTTCTCCACCTTGATCTCCTGCTGGTTAGCCTTGATGGTGGCCGCCAATGTCCTGGTTCTCTCGACGATCGGCTATCCGTTGCTTTGCTCTTTCATACTTATGCCGATGTGCCTCCAGGAAAAGTGGCCGGTGCGATGATGTCAACCAGCTGGTTTGGGAGCCGAGCCTGGATTTCTTGAACCGATTACGGATGGAACCACACCGGCCACCGCGCATCCAAGGAGCTCTCCAGTGCCATTGGCAATATCAGCGGCGTGGTCCTTAGGTCCTTGTCCACTAGACCATGGCTTTACCAGCATCTTCGTCCTGATCAATGAACTCTGACAAGTCAAAGCCCAAAAGATCGGCTACGCTCTGAAAGGCAGGAAACATTTAGAAGATTAACAGAAGCCAATGAGCCGATATGTGAAGGTGAGCAAACTTACTTGGGCCGGGAAGTAACTTCATCATCATCGTTGCCACCACTTGCGTGATGGCGTGTGTTCACTTGATACCTGGGGGCAGGTGTTGGGGCACGAGGAGGCTAAAAAGGGCGCAAGTTAAGAAATCGGGCGATTAAGAAAGGAAAAATGCAATGATAGAAGCTTCTTGAATGAAGAGGAGCCGTTTTCCTCTTGGTGGCCAACTTCTTCCTCTGCCGATGCAAAAGCTACAATGAGGGAAGAATATATATGACAACATTAAAAGATTGGGCAGTGAAAGTGGCTTACCAGCGTTGGACGAACAGAGCGCTTTGGAGGGCTCGGAGTCTTTTGAATGGATGCCTCATTGGCTGATGGAGTCTGAGCATACTTGTCAGAGGAGCTTGATTCAGCTACGGCATCATCAATGGCTTTCTCCATTTCTTCGTCCTGAACTTCTTCGTCAAGCACAGCGTCAACTTCTGGGTCGATGGGGGATAGATCATCGACGGGCTTGGCACGCTTCTTCGCGAGTCTCTTCTTTGCTACAGTAGGTGCGGCGGCCGATGGCTTGTCCCTTTTTGCCGGTGAACTAGCTCACGGGTTTGGCCATGGAGGAGAGTTGATACCTTCGGCACGTTGAAGCCGATGATTGACGAGGCCAACCCGCAGCCGTTCGATAGCACCCCTCTAGCGTAGCTCACTGCCACTCCAGTGCTACTGATCCGAGGAGGAGAGGCGTCGGTCGTCTGCAAGGACAAAGATATGAGTAATGATATATGCGTATGAATAGCCGATGAAGTGAGAAAGTTAAAGAGTAAGTACTTACTGATGGGACCATGTCGGGATCAACGGTAGTCGAGATACATGGAAGCCGATTGGTGAAATAAGTGCAATTTCCATTCCTTCCACCATCGGCGAAGACGGTTGTCCTGGTGATTGCCAATTCGATAACCCCGAAGCTACCGAGAGGAGAACCTGGGATACCGAGCAGCCAATGCATCATTATTCTACCGTCAATCTTGCCTCTAGCTTGGATCTTGTCAGAATAGTACAAGCCGATCGGTGGTTGGTCCATCCCCAGTTGTCTTGTAGCAACCATCGGATGATAAAACTCATAAGTTTTCTGAACATTTCTCCCTTGGTGGATGCCAACCGGAAAGATGCAAGGGGAGATGGCAGTTACAAAAATTTATCTCGGCTTCTCATATTTTGGAGAATTAATTTCATCTAGCCAAAGATCGTCTGGCATTTCAAATTTGCTGAACTTGTCATAAGCAAACCGGATAGTGGAATCACTGGGAAGTCATTGTAGAAGTTTGAACCAATTCTTGAAGTACTCACCGAAAGCTTGGATCCAGTAGGAGGAGGCTGCCTCTCCAAATGACATACATCGACGAGTAGTTACTTCTTCATCATCTTCGTACCTCGGCTCAGCTAAGGGAAAATCGGCTTCAAGAAGACTTGGCGCGGAGCGGCTTTGTGGGTGTGGAGGTTGAGCCATAACCGCATTAGCCACCAAGGGCCTCCGTGTTGATGGCTTGCTTAGAGGCCACCTAGCCGATACATTGCTCAAAGCATTTGGTACGAGATAGCCGAGCAAGTACTTCCCTAGGGGATTTTCCTTTTCTCTCCCAGGGCTTCGGCTACATGTTGCCAGTTGTTGGTCGGCCCGCAACTTGATCCACAGAAAACATACTTCTCCAACCACATCATCAGGAAAGCTGCATGTTCCCTGTTGAAGATTGGGTCGTCCCTCATATTCATTGAGATAAAACCACTCCAACGTCCTATGCTCTTGGTCTTGAAATTGTGATGGCACTTAACGTCGAGATCGGGGGGTCAACTGCGAGGTTATATCCAGCCCAATGATCATCACTACGTCCCGAAGGGTTGGCGTCATCGGCCCTTGTCTAAAAGGAACGCATTTAGCGTGTCGACCAGAAATAGCTCGCGGCCGACGGCGGGGTTCGTCCTTGGGCATCTCGGCTAAGGTGAGGGCTAGGCACTGGCTGATCCCTATTTCATCCCAGAAAGCCTACTTGCTAGCCGATACCTAGAGTACCAGGATGGCCAAGTTTTGTCCGTTGATGGCCAAGATTTGAAGACCCACGACCGGTATGCTAAATCTGTTAGAAAATCGAAGGGGATCCGATTGGTCTCGGCATTGATGAAGTCGCTAGGGTCTACATTGCCAATCGGCCCTAACGGGAGTTGGTCGGGTGAAGGAGGTTGGGAATCGCAATTTGGTTAGCAAGGTGCTACGGATTGAAGAAATGAAAAGCGAAATTACAAAAAGGAAAAAACCAGATTGCGGTGAATGGAGGGGGTGCTTGAAGACACCATTGATGGATGTGATCGCCGCCGCGGAGGGAGTTTGCCGACGAATCGATGCGCTTTGGTTACGACGAGGTCGCGAGGCAGGCAAAGGTTTTGAGGTTAGGGCTTTAAGGTGAAAAGTGGCGGCGTGGCTCGTTTAGGTGCAAGGCGGGTATTATTTAAAGAGTTCTTTGTAACAGAAACGTCTTCGGGATGGAAGTCACGTGGGAATTCGAAGCGGCAAATCCGCGATACTATCCTATCACGGACTTGGGGGCATGTGTTAATGACCAAATTTGGTAACCAAATCACCGAGTTCGGAGCCAAGGTTGAAGCGGAATCGAATCGGGAGCGCGATCTGCGGAGAAACGAGAGGCCGCATCGGCTAAGACCGATCGGCTAGGAGACCGATCGGCCGAGGCCGAATCGGATAAGGATGGCCGATAGCCAATTCCGATTAGGAGATGGAGATTGAACCGATCAAAAAGGGGCATAAAGATAAATATTGGATTCGGTTCCCAAATGTTCGTTAAAGATATTGCCATCTATGGATAGAGTCACTGTAACGGCAATTGTATTTGTAAATTAGAAAGTGATATCCCTTTTGTAATGCGGCATGGACTGCGTCCGAGATATTATCGTCTTGTAAATAGTAGATAAGGTAGAAACCGTGTTCTACACGGATATCGTTATGCACAGGTATAAATAAGACCCGAGGGCTCTTTGTAAAGATATCAACCAACACACAACCAATCAACTTCGGCACATCGTCATCCTTTTATTTTCGACGAGTTCTTTCTTTTGCTCGGGTTGCATCGGTTTCGATCTCCGAACAGGTAATTCCTTGTCATTAGTGGTTTGTATTGTCGGAATTAGTGCTTCCATCGTCATGACACTCTAGTTTTGATGTTATAAACTACGCAATTTATCATACACGGCCTATAATCTAGAGCAATGCCTAGATCTATTCCATCGATTGGTTTCTCTCTCGAAGACAAGACCCGATGAGGTTGGATCTAGGGGTTGAATTAGATTATATGTTGTGTCTACCGATCTCGAGGATTCACATTGACTCATGCGGATCGATATTTCTTTTTGTACTTAATGCTGCATCTAATCGACCGATTAAGTCGCTCTTAGAACTGTTAAGATCTATTTAAGTTTAATGTTTATCATTAGAGACAGCGTTGGAGTGTCAGCAAACCTTATCTCTTTTAGTTATCTTTTAGTTTTAATTGCTATTAGATATATTAAAAGCGCCTTTTATATTAAGATCTCAATCTGTTTAAATGCCCTAAACCGGTATCAATGTCAAGTTACATTGGCACCGATTGATCTAGGTTTAGCGTATTTAGATTAGATTGATATCTTTTTATAAAATGTATCGAAGTATTAGCCGATTCATATTAGACTTGCAGTATCGGCTAGGTTATCAATGCAAATAATTATTATCCTAATGTGCCTTTAGCCTAAGTTATTTATCTTGTCTTGGTATGCTACCGATCTATCCCAATCACTTAGTATAAATGTGCTTTGGAATAACAATTATATGTTTATTGATGTCTTCTACCAATCCGGTAGGATCTAATTTCAACTTAATATCTATTTCTTGTTTCTTGTTGGTTACGGGATCAAACCAACCGGCACGTCCTCAATTCACCAGGCGACCAATTTGGACTCGCACTAGAGTAAAGCAAATCTCTCGGGCCGGTGCGTGGGAATCGAATTTCTCATCAACGTAGCCCCCTTGGAAGGCTGCCGACCCGCACGTCGATAGCGGATGTCACTATAAGGAGGCGTAGTGATTGACTCGAGCGGCGCGAGAGCGATCGATGGTAGGGAATCGATGCTTCCGGCTTGCAGCGCTAGCGGTTTGGAAGGAGAGGGGGCGGAGACGGTTGAGGCGAGAGATCGGGCATGACATAGAGGAAGGCGAGGGGAGCAAAGGAGGACGGGAGAGGATCGCGAGTAGTGGCGGCATGGAGGCGATCGTCGAGGCGAGAGATCGGGGACGGCGTGGAGGAGGGCAATGGGAGCGGCGGAGGGCAGAGATCAGGCATGACATAGAGGAAGGCGAGGGAGCAAAGGAGGACGGGAGAGGATCGCGAGTAGTGGCGGCATGGAGGCGATCGTCGAGGCGAGATCGGGGCGGCGTGGAGGAGGGCAATGGGAGCGGCGGAGGACGAAAAGGGATTGGCGAGGTGGGCATCGGTGTCTTGGTAGCGTGGTTCGGTGGGGATGTCGCCTCCTAGCAAAAGCTTTGAGAGGATAAAGGAGAACAACGGCGACGGATCGGCGGTGGCTCGGCGACAAAGGGATGAGCGTTACGATGTGTGCGGATAGAGGCGTGTGTCGCGGAGGTGAGTGGTTACTTTGTGCGAGCGTGGATGGAGCGCGGGGTTGGATGCACGATGCGAGCGAAAAGATGGGGAGTGGGCTGGTGCGTTAGATCATGCGGGAGAATCCTAAAGCGGATGTCACCATTAGATCGTTCAGACTCACCACCACCACTATAGCGGCATGGAGTAGGGCGAGGAAGCAACGGAGGATGGGAGAGGATCGACGAGGTGGGCGTTGGTGTCCCGGCGTACGATTCGGGGCGTCGCCTCCCCGGCACGGCGGCAACGGCGATGGGCGAGAGGGTGGAAGGAGAACGATGGTGGCGGGGAGTCGATGGCGGCTCGACGTCAAAGGGGAGGAGCATTTGCGACATGTGCGGATGGAGGTGCGTGTAGCAAAGGCAAGTGGTTACTTTGTGCTAGCGTGGAGGGAGACGGGGTGGGTGGATGCATGATGCGGCGCGGAAGGATGGGGAGCGGACTGGTGCATTAGATCGTGCAGGAGGATCCTAAAACAGATGTCAGCTATTAGGTCATTCAGGACTCAATACCATCACTATGGTTTTTTATTAGTAAAGATGAAACTGTTTTCCCATAAAGGCTTGCTCGGAAGTTCTGACTATCTTTATACCCTGTTATTAAAATAGTACAACTATAAGATAATTTTATGTTGCCCAAAATTACCATGGAAATATAAATCCCTGCTAAATTAATAGTTTGGGAAACGGATTACCGGTGAAACATGTATTTTTAGAACATCAAAAAACTACCTATCACTACAATGAATGAAGACTCAAAATCAATCTGTTAAACAGTGAACATCACATCGAAATTGAAAGCCAGTAATCAAAATAGATTAACTGGTATTCCTATAATAAATAAAGACAATCTACTCAATATCACTAGTTTATCTCAGTGTGTTGATATTGTGTCTTCTACGATATGATATGTTATTGCATTGGGCTTTTCTTAAAAGAATACCCAAAATACTCTTAAAGACATTAAGATTAATAATCGTCTCATTAGAAGTTTCAAAAACATGAAAATCCTTACGAATGTGTAAGGTGGCCAAATAAAAAATTTGTATTTTTTTAAACTTTTAATAAAAAAAAGTCAAATCCACGCCAGGGAACACCACAGAGGTGGGAGGCACGGAGTGATGAGATCATCAGCGGAAACAGTGTTGATCGAGGCCTCTCAAACGGTGGCGACGCAAATAGAGATCTCAAGGTGGTAGCGGAGAGAATCAATAATTCCCTACTGCAGACGGCAGCACGCGGTGCGGATCGAGGCTTTCCCGAAGGTGGCTGCATGGATCGAGGCCTCCCCGTGGATGTGGTGGCAAGAATGACTAAATGCCGCGACGATGGTGGAGGTGATGAGCCGTGGAGCAGTGGACCGAAGAAGGAAGGGAAGAGAGATGTCGCTGGTTGAGAGGTTGAGCAGAGGACGCTTGCCTAACTTCTGTCGTTTTTTCAGTGTGGGCTCTATAGGTGTTACTTTTTCGGACATAAAGCCGGATCTCAATGTATAGTTTTATGTCAACACGTTTCCAATACTAGTTATTTGGAAAGCTAGAACATAAAATCATTTTCTCAATGGGATAGTTTCATTGCATAGTTTTATAGGCTTTTATAGCATTTATTTCTCATCATTTCTTTGAGATCAAATGTGCATGATGCCTTGTCGTGTATATATTGGTGCGTACACATTTTGGAGGCATTCAAATGTGAATCTGCCATTCTTGGAGGCATTGACAAATACATTTCAGCATTCACACATAAAACAACAGTCACACATATGTAAGCATTCGCACGTACATAAATCCGCATTCCCACAAATTTAATTGAATTCTTTCGGATAAAGACATCTGGACAGGTTTCAGGTCCAAGCAGCAAGATCGTTCACTAGAAAGACATGTCAATGTATACACGGCCATGACAGTTAAGATAAATATTGTGGCTTTGAATCCCAGCATTCACACAAAATTAAAATTCAGCATATATAGTGCATCATTTAGAATTTAGGTACATAAGCCATTGTATTCCACCATTCACATAGAGACACACTCACAAAATACAGTACAAACTAAGGTAGATAAAGTGTCACACTTTATATTGTTGAATTTACTCGAACTGTCAAATAATTCTCACTTGAACAAGTGAAATCTGCAACAAAAAAATAAATTTTTTTGACAATTAGCATTCCATCTATGCGCTATGGCTAGAATTCTTACTAGAATTCTTACCAGAATTCTTACCAGCTATAACTGATACTCTGCTGTAGGATTTGAAGTTCAACTGTTTCAAATTCTCAGTATGCCATCACAGTCAAACCGGTACGGTCAGAGGTTCAGATTCTATTGTTGTACAGAAGATTGAGATAGCCAATTTCTTTCTGTGAACCCACAGGAAAAGATCACAGGGCTCAAAATGATCACACATCTACCCTAGTGAACTAGTATCTACATTGTTCTTAAAGTGTAATCTTGGACTAGAAGCAAAATAGCTATTTCTGATGCCATAATTGAACTTTGCAATATGCAAAAAGATAATTTTTTTTAGCTTTCACCTCTAGCTTTCTGGACTGTGCTTCAGCCTTGGCACTCTCCAGGTCAATCCAGCATATATAGTGCATCATTTAGACTTTAGGTACAGAGACACGCTCACAAAATGCAGTACAAACTAAGGTAGAACAAGTGAAATCTGCATCAAAAAATAAAATTTTTGACAATTAGCATTTCATCTATGCACTAGAATTCTTACTGTCAATACAAAGATTAGAGAACTAACCTTATTCACCAAACAACTTTTCCTCGATCTTACGTAATGCCTTCTCTTGGTTTGCCTTTTGATTTTCAGACATTTCACTTGTATTTTGATTAAGCAGGGAATTATAAGTTTCAAACATCTTTGCTTTCTTTTGCTTCTTTGCAGCCTTCAAATTTGCATCTGCTATCTTAATATGGGCTTTAGTCACCTTTTTGCGCTCCAACTTACGATCTTCGTGCACCTTATGAAGAATATTTACTGGAGGAATAGGTACACCGTGAACGGGGTAAAGCTTGGGGATGAATGCACGAAATTCTTTCACGGCTTGGCCTCTATTTCCCACAGAAAAACATGATTTCGCAAATCGGGAATGAGCAAGGTGGACTGGATCCAGATCACGCAGGAAAGGCGACAATCCTTTGGTCCTCCTTCAAGGATATAATGGGATCTTCTTCCAATCCGGATATGATCTTTCATCTCCCAAGTCTTATTCAACCAAAAGAAGGACTAGATTTTACGGCCCAACAAATTTCTCATGAAGAAATTGATCGGTGGTTAAAAGGATGCCGATTAATAAAGCCCCAGGACCGGATGGCTTCACCGGTCTTTTCTACAAAAAGTTGGTCAATCATCAAGGATGATTTCTACATACTACGTGACTCTTTTCGACAGGACGGATCGAGTCTTCGACCAATTAATAACTCCTTCATCACTTTGATCCCCAAAAGACAACCCTGAAACATCCCAATGACTATCGGCCTATCTCCTTGCTCAACTCCTCCCCGAAAATAATAACAAACGTATTAGCGAGATCGGCTACTGGGAGTCATAAAATCGTAATTCACAAAAATCAATATGGCTTTATGTCACGCCCAAATTCGACTGAGATTTTCGAAGCTATATGTGTATTAAAATCCCTATCCGGGACCGACAAGGACACACATACGACAATTGTTGATATTACAGTTCCACGTCTTAGAAACAATACAAAAAGATTACAAAAGAGCAGCGGAAAAAGAAAAAGGGCCTAAGCCTAAGCTTGACGTTGGCCACGTGGCTTCGACCATTCCACGGGCGGCTTCGAGTGTAGGACAAGCCTACTCCATCTCGTCTTCATCTTCAACCTCTCGGCTCGGAGTTACGGTGAAGGGGCAAGGATGAGTACTTCCACGTACTCAACAAGTCACGCCGGAAGAGGAGAAGAATGAATGCGGGGAGACAAAGGTCGGCTAAGGTTTACTTTTGCACAAACGGCAAGGGTTTTTCCAAACAATACGAATTTTGAACACGAGTCAAAAACAACGATAAATTGAGTAATTAAAGCATTTTGAATCCAACAACCGTCAACGTTATCCCCACGTTGCAAGCGGAGCCCAAACCATCCACCTATACTAGTCATGTTCCAAAACTTAGGGTGTAAAAGTGTGAGACTAATCACGGAGAGCTCTGGTCGATCGCCCCATCACCGCAGGCACGGCTATTCGAATAGATTTACTATGATCGGGAGGTGTACAAGCTCCAGACCCACAAGACACTGACCCCACAACACGGTTTCTCGTGCGCGGAATACCACCGCGGTACCCGAAAAGGGCTGTGATAGGACCTTTCGTATAACCCCCCTCTAACCAGCGAACCCCACCAAGGTTTCGCCCCGCTCCAGGACCACAGGGTGGGCAGCCCAGTGCCTCGGTGAATCCCGAGCCCGGCAAGCCCTTATACAGGGGCTGGGCGAAACTCCATCCCGCTCACCCTTGCCGATGGGTTTGTCGGCTAGGAGGCTACACTATGGGACCTACCTTACCTATTTCGGCTTGTGGTATGCACGGTCATTCTCCCAGGGTCGTGAACCAGGTCCTTATGGTGCTATGGGCGCCGCTAACCAAAACCATAGCGCCCACAGCCCACCATTTGTCATATTTTAGTTATTAGTCTGGTTCACCTAGAACTAATTAATAATCCTCGAACCGTAGTCCGGAGAGATACATTAAGTGAGAAAATGACCCATTTAGTGAGCTAGTGAAACTAAGCCGGAGCTAAGCATAACCTAGTCACGAAATCTAATCACATTATTTTCTCAAGTTTTATCAAAGGGTTTGGGGTGTCAAACCTAAGGCATAACTAAGCATAAGGTATATTATTTCCCATGAAATGACAATATAAAAATACATGCAATTTCATAGAATAAACAGGTGTTTTAGCAAGATGGGAGCAATATGATCAATAATGTGGTATGACATGCCATGCTCTTCGGCTTGGGGACTTCGCGATGACTTCAAAAGTAAACGGGACGAAGGGACTACGGGATCTACACGGCAAACTAGCATTTCAACAAAACAGGCTAAAAGCTATTAAAATAGGGAACAAAACAATTTTGAATGGATTCTTGGCATTTTTATGAATTTAATGAAATTTGAATGGGCTAAACGGAGGTCGGATTGAAAAGATATGATTTTTAGAAGATTATACGTGTTTTTACTAAAACAAGAAAATCCTTAATAATTTATTGCGCAATAAATCCAGAAACGTCGGCGCTAGAGTGCAGCATCGAGCGATGGCGTCATCGGCCGTGGGAGTACCGGTCCACGGTGGGCCAGGTCCCACGGGCGAGAGGAGAGCGGTGCACCACGTGGCGCGCACGTGCTTGCCAAGCGGCGGCACGCGGCGTGCCACGCGAGCCGGCGGCGGGGAGAGCGGCCCCCAGTCTGCGAGGTAGATCGGACGATCGAGGCACGGGAGCGCGTTTGGCCGGTGATGATGCACGGCGGCGGGAGACGCCCGACGCCACTCGGGCGGCGCGCGGCGAAGGCCCCGCGGCTAACGCGTGGCAGTCGTGCGCACTCGGGAATGGCGGCGGCGGCGTGCACTCGGCCGAGAGGGGAAATAGGAGGCGCTCACCTCGGGTCGCGGAGGAGGAGGGGACGACGGCACGGGCCCGGTGAGAGGCAGCGGAAGCACTCGAGAAGGGTGGCCGAAGTGGCGCGGGCACGCGGCAGTAGGGGGAGTCGGTGGGGCTCGGGGACGCCTCGAAGCGGCGGAAAACATGGCCAAACCTCGGCGACGAAGTCCAGCGGGGTGCACGGTGCGGGAACGACGAGAGAGAGAGAGGCTTGAGTGGAGGTGTGGGGAGCTCGGGAAGGGCGAAGGGGTGCTTAAATAGGGAATGGGGAGGTCGGCGGCGGCCTGGATAAGGGTGCAATTGCTCGCGGTGTCATTTTGGGGAAATAATGGCCAGCGGTTACATCCGGCCATTTAAGGGCGCGGAGCGACGGCCGGCGGGCGATTGGAGGCGGCGGGAGAGGCGGGGAAAGTTAAGGCGGTGCCTTTAGGGTGTGCAGAGAGACGGGTGGCCGAGATCCGCGCGGGCGGGAGGCGTCAATGGCGGCGGGGCAGCGAGAAGGTAGGGGGGGGGCTGGCCGAGGTGGGCCCTTTGCCGGTGTCTCGGCAAGAAGGGGGAGCGAGGCTGGACTTATCCGCGGGCTCGGGGTTTGGCGGGCCGTAACCTTCGGTCGGCGCGAGAGAGAGGAAGGCGCGCGTCGTCCTGGGGAGACGGCGGTCGAGCTGGGCCGATCGGAGGCGCGGCGTGCGGTAGGATGGGCCGTCGGCTCGGGCCAGCGGCCCACGGCCGAAAGGGCGGGAAGCGTACGGGAGGAGAGAGAAAAGAAAAAACCGGGATTTATTAATTCGATTTTGATTTTAATTGGTTGAAAATTATTTCTTGGGCTCGAAAATTCCACTAAAAATCCTGTTAGCGTATTTTGACATGTAGAATTTAGGAAAAATCCTACCATGCCATTTCCATTTAGCATTTGGATTTTAAAATTATTAATTCTCTCCGAGTTAATTCCAACGATTTTCTTTTACGATTTTCTTTTGGATTTTTTTAAAGGGGAAAACACCTCAAGGTGTTACAAACCTACCCCCTTAAGCGGAATCTCGACCCAGAGATTCGGAGATGTTGGCAAGCAGAGATAGGGATGAGCGGCCTTTAGCTCATCTTCCCTCTCCCCAGTTGCTTCTTCTTCGAGTGATGAGTCCATTGAACTCGGCGAACACGATGACCTTGCTCAGGGTCCTCCGTTCACTTTGGTTTCGGGTATCCGCCCGGTTTCTCCACATAGGTCGAGATCTTCACGGATTTCAATCCTTCAGTGCGGACTCAGCTTGTTCTTCAGGAACTCTCGGACACTTCTTGAGTTGGGAGGCGTGGACAACGTCATGGATTCACCGCCATGGTGGTGGAGTTCGAGTTGGTATGCCACTTCACCTCGTCGCTCTTGAATGCGATATGGTCCCACATAGCGTGGTGCCAACTTGCCTTTGGTTTGGAATCGGTGCACTCCTGAAGTGGGTGACACGAAGATATACATAGTCTCCGACTTTGAAAACTAGCTCTCTGCGGCGGTTATGCATAACTCTTTTGACGAGGCGCGTGCAATTTTCAGCCTTTCCCTTATGATTCGACTTTCTCTTTGGCATCACTTAACACTTCGGTCCCGAACAAGCGCGTTCGCGGTCGATCCCGGAAGCTTCGGGGTTCGACACTTTCGTCCATAAAGTGCTTCGAAAGGTGCCATTTGTAAACTAGCACGATAGCTGTTGTTATAGAGAACTGCATAGGCGGGCTCTTATCCCAAGCTCCTCGAAATCTAGAGCGAAAGCTCATGGCATATCTTCCAAAACCTGGTTTTACATGTTAAATCCGACCATCGGTTTGCGGGTGATAAGCCGTGCTAAAATTCAATAGGGTGGCAAGTTCCTCTTGTAGTTTTTGCCAAAACTTGGATGTGACGGCTACCACGATCAGATACTATCTTCTTAGGTACACCATGAAGACACACAATTCTTGCAAGGTACAATTCGCACAACCTTACGCCGTATAGGTGGTAAGCACAGGATAAAATGAGCCACTTTAGTGAGGCGGTCGATTATAACCCGGATAGAATCGTGTCTACGATGATGTCCGAGGTAAACCGGTGATGAAATCCATCCGATTTCCTCCCACTTCCATTAGGAATTTGAAGTGGTTGTAATAATCCGGCGAGGCCTGCGGTGTTCGCCTTTACTGCACGGCATACATCGCATAGTGCCACGAACTCTGCTATTTCTCTTTTCATGCTAACCCACGAGAACTTCTCCTTGAGATCCGATACATTTGGTACTTCCTGGATGGATAGAGTGCGGCTACGTGTGCTTGATTAAGGATTAACTTTCTCAATTCCTTATCTTCGGCACACATATCACGTTGCCATCCATATGGTTTCATGCTCGTCTTCCGTGAAGTCACGAGCTTTTCCCACTCTCATATTCTTCTTAAGTTCAGCTAATGTATGGGATCCGAGGCTTGAGCTATGCGAATTTGATCTAAGAGTGTGGGTTGGGCCTCAAGAGCGGCCACAAATCCAAGTTCAACAATTTCCAAAGTTGAGGTGCTCTAAATCTTGTAGTAGGCATTCACATCTCTCTTCTATGTGAATAGAGTTGCGCGATAACTCTTTTCGGCTCGGGCATCGGCTACCACGTTAGCTTTGCCGGGATGGTAGTTTATGCGAGATCATAATCCTTGATCAACTCCAACCATCGTCGGCGACGGAGGTTCAAATCCGGTTGGGTGAAAATGTATTTTAGGCTCTTATGATCCGTATATACTTCACGGCGATTACCGACGAGGTAATGTCGCCATATTTTGAGCATGGACAGCTTGCTGCTAGCTCCAAGTCATGTGTTGGGTAATTATACTCATGAGGTCTCAATTGGCGGAAGCATACGCGACCACCTTTCCATCTTGCATCAACACACGGCCCTAACCCTGGTGAGATGCGTCGCAATAGACTTGGAAATCCTTGGTTTGATCGGCAAGATCGGCACGTGCGGAACACCGGTTTTCTCTTGAGTGTTTCAAAACTCGGTTGCTTTCATTAGTCCATATAAACTTTTCATCCTTCTTTAACAAGCTGCGTCAAAGGCTTGGCAATCCTGGAGAAGTTTTCGATGAACCGACGATAATAACCCGCAAGTCCTAGAAAACTTTCGACTTGGGTGACGGTTTAGTTTGGAGTCCATTTGGTCATAGCTTCTACATTGGAAGGGTCCACCGACTCCTTGGGCATTCACGATATGGCCGAGGAATTGCACTTCCTTCAACCGAAAGCACATTTGCTAAACTTAGCATAGAGCCGGTGGTCTCTTAACTTTTCAAGTACCAATAGGAGATGGTGCTCATGTTCCTCTTATTGCGAATAGATCAAGATGTCGTCGATGAACACCACGACGAACTTGTCTTAGGAATTCCATCAACACTTTGTTCATCAAATTCATGAAAAAGGCTGGGGCATTTGTAAGTCCGAAGGACATGACCGTGCACTCGTCGGACCATAGGAGTGACGAAGGCGTCTTGGGAATATCTTCTTCTCGGATTCTTAGCTTATGATAGCCTCGACCGCAGTCTATCTTGGAGAACACCTTTGCTCCCTTTAATTGATCAAACAGGTCATCAATCCTAGGGAGAGGTATTTATTCTTAATGGTGACCTCGTTGAGTGCGCGATAGTCGACGCACATCCTTTGGTCTTATCCTTTTTCTCCACAAAAATAATTGGCGCACCCTGGGCGATGTGCTCGGCGGATATAACCTTTTTGTATGGCTGTTCATCTACTTGCTTCTTGACCTTTGCCAACTCATTGGCTCCCATTCTATAGGGTCTCTTGTGGATCGGAGCGGTGCGGGGACTAGGTCAATCCGAAACTCTATGTGGAGATTGTGGCAATCGGGTATCTACATGGCAAGCTTATCCATTGGAGGTAGGGATAGATTCTGCGCACCTTATATCTGTAAGCCGAACTTGACTTAGGTGTTACGATTGCCGATAGAGATAAGGCAATCGGCCTATAGTCACGGTTTGGTAAGATTGAAACCAACTTAGAATAAGATAGGGTTTCCGATCGTAAGCCCTCCTCCCAAGACTATATAAGGGGGTAAGGGCGTCCCTTGAGGATATCGAGATATATGTGATTTCACAAGCAAGAGCTTTAGATACACAAGATCAATACAAAACACTCGGCGGATCGAATCCACCGAAACAGGAGTAGGGTATTACCTCACAAGAGGGCCTGAACCTGTCTAAATCTTCTTCTTCTAACCCATTGTGTTTGGCGATCTCGACTGCGACCCCAGAAAACATATTGCCGAAACCAAGTTTCGACAGTTGGCGCGCCAGGTAGGGGGTGCGCGTCGAGACTTCCTCGACAATTTCGTCGACAAGTGCAATGGGATCTCCTTCAGGATTCGGCGACTTCGCCACCAACAACTTCTTCGGCGACTCTTCCTTCGACTCGGACTCAAACCAGTCGGAAGGAAAGACCTACTCGGCGCCGTTCGGGCTCCCCAACAGCGCCAAGATCTTCGGCGCGACATTTTGAAGACCAAGATGCAATCTACTCTCTCAGACGACGAACTTCACTTGGCACCATTCGGACTACAGAATACCGTCGAAATCTGCGCCAATCTTCTCGCCTCCCAACAGGCAATCTACTCGGTTGAAGACCTCTCGGTGCCGTTTGGGTTGCAAACGTCGCCGAGATTTTCAGCAAACTTCTCTCCCGGAGTCGGCGGCGACCCACTCGGGAGGAGCCCTCATCTCCAAACTCGGCTCGGAGTGGAACGATCCAAATCCGGGTTACCCGGGATCAAGGGAGGTCGCTGTCATCCTCCCATCATTCGGCTCCTACTCATCTTCGGAGCTCAATGGATACCTCGGCTCCGCCGGCTTCGACAACCTCTACGGCATCCCTTCCGCGAAGCCAGACAACTCCATTGCCGCATGGACTGTGGCCGAAGTGCTTTGGCGTCCTCATGGCCGGGCGGACGAGTCCGACTCGGCCATGGCCGAAGGCTTGCCGAAGAAGAGAGAAAGCCGGGGGTGGAGCTCGAGCGCAAGACATGCCGAGGAGGAGAAACAACGCAAGGGCAGAGGCTGCCGACAAAGGAAGCGAGGATCTACGTGCGGTAGGACGATCCGCCCGGGAGGCCCATACTCTAAACGCGGGTTCACAACACCAACATCTTCCGGACGCCACAACAGAATGCCATTGCTTGCACTCACGCTCTTGGACACCGTCATGGGCGGCTCACGCCAACGTGACTCCGATACTCGACAAGATCAAGACCATCGTCATTTGCCACGGCTAACGGCCATCCCACCACTTCGGCACGAAGGCCGACTGGAATCGTGGCGAAACGCGAGACAAGAGCCGGCTTCCACCTCTAAAGTCGGGAGACTATAGGAGGCCCGAGCCGGCTCGGTCGACAACCAAGCCAAGAGGCCCACCTCGCGGGTCCACGCCGGAAGTACCAGAGCGGACGGCCGACTCTCGCGACAAACTACACGGACGTCCACCCGTCCACCACCGAGTCCGCACGCGGTTCCGGCTATCCAACCGGCCAACCGAAGACCCGCCGAGTGATCTGCGGGAGGTCCTCGATCGCCGCTACGGGAGCGCGACCGGCGCACTCGGGAAGATCGGAGGGATCACCGGATAGCGGCGACGACGGAGTACCGGCCTTCGCTCGGGAACTTCGCGAGTGCACGGCCAGTGGCTTTAAACCTACGGGGAATTGAAAGGTACGATGGCAAGGCCGACCACGAATCTTGGCTAACCGTATACACCCTTGCCATCCGAGCATTTGGTGGCGACAACAAAGCCATGGCCAATTACGCCCGTGGCCCTCGCAAACTCGGCCGAGGAAATTGGCTCACGAGCACGCCAAGAGGCTCAATCGGCTCGTGGAGCGGGCGAGGGGATCACTTCATCGCCAACTTCCAAGGTACCTTCGAGAGGCCCGCACGCACTTTGACCTTTACAACGTCATCCGGAGCGGACGAGCCCTCGAAGGATTATATTCGTTGTTTCTCAGAAACACAACAAGATCCAGAATATCACCGACGACATCATCATCGCCGCCTTCCGGGAAAGTCCGTGATGAGCTGCTCATCGGGAAGTTCGGGCGCAAACCACCGAAGACGGTGAAGCAAATGTTCAAGACGGCGAACTCGTACGCCAAATCCAATGACGCCATTAAGGCCGCCCGTCAAGACCAGGCCCGATAGAAGGGAAGATAAGCAAGCGGGAGGAAGCCGTAATCCTAAGAAGGATGGCGGCAACAACGGCAACCGGGGCCGAAGGATCGCAAGCGTCGATCCGAGGACCTAGTGTACCGCAACCTCCAACACTCAACGCCGTCCCCAGTCGCCGCCTACGACGCCATCATGAACGCCCAATGCACCCATCATCCGAATCCCACAAGCACGCGGCGGGGACGCTTTATCTACAAGCGGTTCGACGAACGTACGGCGGCGCGGCTCGGCAAGAAGCCGGGCGACGAGGCTGGCCGTCTGGCGCCAAAAGAACAACGCGGCTGAAAACGCCAAACCTTTTCAAGACCCGGTGGGGAGCTCAACCACATCTTCGGAGAGTCCGCTAGCTTATGAGTCCAAGAGGAAACAAAAGCTAAGCCGGCCGGAGGTCAATGTCACGGCCCAACCCGAAGTCCCTCAATATCTGCGATGGTCGGAAGTGGCCATCACGTTTGGCCTCGGATCATCCTGGCCAGTGGTTCACCGGGGGCGCCATCCACTCGTCCTGGACCACGTGGTCCGCAACATCGAGCTTAAGCGCGTCCTCATCGATAGGGCGGCGCCCTCAACATCCTATTTGCCAAGACCATGGATGAGATGCGAGATCCAGGGCCGAACTAAAAACAAGCTCAGCCCTGGCCACACGGAGTTATCCAGTTGTCTTCAACACCACTCGGGCATATCTCCCTCCCGAGTCACCTTCGGAGCAAGAGAACTTCCGAACGGAGAACGTCACCTTTGAGGTGGCCGACTTGCAAACAGCATATCACGCCATCATCGGAAGGCCTGCGCTCGCCAAGTTCATGGCGATCCCTCACTACACCTACCTGCATGAAGATGCCGAGGTCCCAACGGCATCATCACTCTTCGCAGCGACGTGAAGCAAGCCTTCACTGCGATAAGGAGAGCTGCGACATGGCCCAATCTCGTGAGAGATTGCGTGGCCAACAAGAAGTCCGATTGGCTGCATCAACCGGCGAGAGGGCGAAGTCCTTGAAGAAGATAGCCAAATCGGATCCGGGGACGCCAAGACCAAGAAGATCTCCCTTGATCCGTGGATCCCTCGAAAACTGTAATCGGCGCGACCTAGATCCCAAATAGGAAAGCACGCTCGTCACCTTCCTCCAAAATAATAAAGATGTCTTTGCTTGGAAACCATCGACATGCCCGGAATTCCTAGGGAGGTGATCGAGCACTCTTTGAACGTCAAAGATGACGCCAAACCAATAAAACAACGTGCGCAGTCGCGCAGGATCGAAAAGACTATCAAGGAAGAACTCACATGGCGCTCTTGGCTGCCGGCTTCATTAAAGAAGTCCTTCATCCCGACCGGTTAGCCAACCGGCAAATTCCGGTCCGCAGAAAGACGGGGCAATGGCGCATGTGCGTTGACTATACCGACCTCAACAAAGCCTCGCCTGCCCAAAGATCCGTTCGGGCTACCTCGCATCGACCAAGTCGTCGACTCACCATGTTGCCAACTCCTGAGCTTCCTAGATCGTTACTCGGGCTATCATCGAGATCAGCTTAAAAGAATCCGACCCTTTGAAGACATCGTTCATCACGCCATTCGGGGCCTCTTTGCTACATCACCATGCCTTTTGGCACCGAAGAACGCGGAGCCACATACCAACGCATGATCCAAAGATGTTTCCGGACGCAGATCGACAAGAACGTTGAAGCTTACGTCGACGACGTTGTCATCAAGACCAAGCGAGAAAGAAGACACTGATCGCCGACTTAGAAGAAACCTTTGCAAACATCCGGCCTTCGAATGAAGTTAAACCAGGAGAAGTGCACTTTTGGTGTTCCATCGTGCCAAACCGCTCAGGCTTCATGGTGTCACATGCGGCATTGAAGCAAATCCGAGAGAAGATCAACGCCATCTTAAGCATGAAACCCCGAGTAACCGAAAAGACGTCCGAAGCTCACTGGCTGCATGGCGGCACTAAGCCGTTTCATATCCCGACTCGGCGAACGAGGCATGCCCTTCTTCAGACTTCTAAAGAAGACAGACGACTTCCAGCGTGGACCGCGGAAGCCAACAAAGCCTTTGAAGAGTTCAAAGAGTTCCTTACGACGCCACCCGTCCCGGCCTCACTCCGGCCCGGGAACCTCTGGCTGGTACGCGTCACCACTCACCAAGTGGTCGCCACGGTCCTCGTGGTCGAACGCGAAGAGGAAGGACGAACTCAGAAGATTCAAAGGCCAATCTACTTTGTTAGCGAAGTATTGGTAGGAGCCAAAATACGCTACCCTCAGGTACAAAAACAGCTCTATGGTGTTCTAATAACCACGAGGAAATTGGCACACTATTTCCGGGGTCACTACGGTCACCATCGTCACCTCTTTCCCACTCGACGACGTCATCCACAACCGAGGCAACCAGGATGCATCGCCAGTGGGCCCTAGAGCTAATGCGCTGGACTTGACTTTTAAGGCAAGAACGTCCATAAAGTCACAAGCCTTGGTGGACTTCTGGCCGAGTGGACCGAACGGCAGAGAACGTGCCTCGAGAAGACCTCCAACACCTGGACCATGCACTTCGACGGATCCAAGAGGATCACCGGCTTGGGAGCGGGAGTTGTCTTCGATTTCCCCGGCCAGGGGGGAAAGGCTAAGATCACGTCCTTCACCTCCACTTCTCCGCTTCACACAACGTTGCCGAGTCACGAAGCTCTTCTACATGGATGCGCCTAGCGATCTCACTCAGACGACGGCTTATTACGAAGGGCGACTCCCGGCTGAGTCGTCAATCAAGTGATGAAAGACTGGTCTTGCCTAAAACGACACTATGGAGGCCTACCGACAAGAGGTCCGCAAGCTTGAGGACAAGTTTGATGGACTCGAACTCTCTCATGTCCTGAGACATAACAACGAAGCTTGCCGAGGTGAGCCGGCACAATTCGGATCTAAGCGCGGCTGCCCCCAGACGTCTTCGTCGAACATCTCTACGAACCAACCATCGCGGCAAAGACAGCTCTCAACGAGCAAACCACGAAGCGAGAAGTCGCCATGGCCGATACCGACTTGGAGGACGCCGCTCATCAAATTCTTAACCTAGCAAGAGCTAGCAGGATGACCGGGATGAAGCGAAGCAGCGTCCGGCGTCGTTGCCAAGCATACGTCATGGTTGACTCCGACCTATACAAAAGAAGCCCCTCCGAATTCTAATGAGGTGCATCACACTAGAAGAAGGAAACTTGATTACTCCAAGACATCCACTCGGGCATATGCGGAAGCCACGCGACGCACACGCACTCTAGTCGGCAAAGCTTACGAGACAAGGGTTTCTTCGGCTTTGCGGTCTCAGACGCGGATAAAAATCGTACGAACTGCGAAGGCTGCCGATTTTCGCGAACAAAGCCATGTCCGGCCCAGGAGCTTCAAACAATCCCACTTTCCCGGCCGTTCGCGGTATGGGGCTGGACATGGTTGGCCCTTTCAAAAAGCTCCAGGAGGATTCACACACACTCTTCGTCGCAATTGACAAGTTCTCCAAGTGGATTGAGGCCAAACCGGTCGCCACAATTACTGGCACAAAGCACGAGACTTTTTCCTCAACATCGTGCACCGCTTCGGCGTCCCAAACGAAATTATAACCGACAATGGGACTCAATTCACGGGAGGCATCTTCCAAGGAATTCTGCGAAGACTTCGAATCAAGATGCGCTACGCATCGGTAGCTCACCCCAAAAGCAACGGACAAGTCGAGCGAGCCATCGGCATGGTCCTCCAAGGCATCAAGGCCCGCGTTTTCGACCGCCTAAACCCTTACAGGGCAAGTGGGTCCAAGAACTTCCCTCGGTTTTATGGTCGCTACGAACCACACCCAGTCAGGACTACGCGGCCAAACTCCTTTCTTTTTGGTCTATGGCGCAGAAGCCATGTTGCCAAACGAGTTGGAGTATGAGTCCCTCACGGTCCGCAGGCTTCAATGATGAACGCTACGACCACGGCCGAGTGGATGACCTCACCCCAGGGTGGAAGAGGCCCGTGAGGCAGCCCTCATCCGATCGGCCAAATACCTTCAAGGGCTTAGAAGATACCACGGTCGCAACGTGCGAGCACGAGCTTTCATTGTTGGCGACCTGGTCCTACGCAAGATCCGAGACCACCAAAGATCGAACACAAGTTATCTCCCTTATGGGAAGGACCATACATAATCGCCGAAGTGACTCGGCCGGTGCATACGGCTAAAGCGCGACGGGTCTATGGTGGAGAACTCTGGAACATCGAGCATCTTCGACGATTTTATGCCTAATCGCTAAGGCTTCATATTTTCCTTGACTGCCAACCTCAAGCAAGATGACTTCTTGAGCTAGCGGCAAATCGGGTCATACACATGTCAATAAAGCTCAAGTTTTCCTCACCAACTTTTGTGCATAATTTGGTTTATCATTGTTTAATGTCCTTTGATTCGAGCTCGGCGTTTAAGGAGCGAGAGTTTTCCGATGACCTAATCGAGCCTAGGCTTGATGATAGCCAAACGAAAACTACTTAAGAAATTTCACGCAAAAGCTCGAATCAAGGCATTAACATAAATAAACTAAAAATATCACAAGTACTACATAAGAGTGTTACGGTTACGCGACATTTACAAGACAAAGTCAGAAAGACAAATCAAATCTTGAAGTTGTTTACTATATCAAGGGATATCTTCTTCGCCGCTTAGTGCCTCGCTTAGCATGTCAAGGCTGCCTTTCGTCCCAGTCGTTCCATCAGACCCCAAAGCCTTCTCCAACCGAGTGGATATCCACTCGAGTGCAAGACTTGGTGTAAGAGCCGACCAGCCCCCATGGTGTGGCCGCCGATGATATTGGCCGGGTATCGGTCGAGAGCGGCCGCGGCTTGTCGAATATTTCGATCGGCTCCCGTAGTTGGTCCCGACTCCTTGATCGAACAAGGACAGCAAGATCGGCGTGGCGGCGTTGGCGACCTCTTCCTGCATCTCGTCGCTTCGTTTGATCCGCCCGAAGCAAGACGTCGTATTGGGCTCGGGTTTTATCTTGTAAGGCTGCCAAAAGTCTCGGATCATTCAAAGCACTCGGAAATAAAGCAACACAAGAATTTTCACTTCAAAGAAGATTACCTTCAAACTCGGCCTCCATCT